>JAWZYU010000397.1:48256-152291 GCA_038380435.1 Ryuthela nishihirai | reverse complement strand
CCATAACTCTTTAAATATTAAAAGAATGTTGTTTAAAATCGAGATTCAATAGATTTGATGATGATCTTTAAATTTATTTTCAGTCACATTTTCCATTAAATGTATATTTTATAATTTATAGAGCTTCGAAGTTAGATTCGTACTGGCATAACATGAAAATTGTCTACTATTTGTTTAGTCAATGTAAATAAGCTATAAATATAAAATAATTAATGAAATAAATATGCAATTCATTATAAATATAATCCTACACTGCTACACTTTCTCTTTAGTAATATGCAACTAATTATATCACCTGCTTTTTTTATTAGTAACCAATATGTCTCATTACATGTTTCGTAAATATATTTGTCAAAAACATCTCCAAATGTAATATTTCATTCATTTATTTCTTGAAGAGCAAAATTGATGAGATCCACAGGGCCGTTGCACAAGGGAACCTCCGCGAAGTCCAGCACCTGATTGACCGAAAGAAGTTGGCTTTCTGCAGAGACCACATGGGGGCTGGCCCAATGCACAAGGCCGTCCTCTTTGGACAAAAGCAGATCATTGACTATCTGTTGGACAGATACCCTAGTGTTGTGCATGCCAGGGATCACGTGAGTACAGTCAATTCTCGTGCCATAATTAATTCTTAAGTGTAGAAAAGCAATACGAAAGTGGTTCTCAAACTCATTTTATGGGTTTCACAATAATTATCTGTTCTTCCTGTCGAACATTTATCATGCATAACTGCTCTAGAGTTTGATTAAATCTAACTCGGAATCATATTAGATAAGAGAAAAGTATACATATACGCATAGTGGCTAGTTTAACTGAGGACGTCTCTATATTATCAAGTCATGCGGGCAGATATTATGGGCATTGCCCAGTCGGTAGCGCACCAGCTTCTAATCTGCAGTTCCCAGATTCAAGTCCAACTTATGGTAGCGTTGAGATTTATCTTCGCAAAACTCTTCGCCCAGCCCATTGTCAGTAGGGCGACACCGATGGGATTGGACAAACTATTGTCCGTCGGATGGGATATTAAGCCGTGGTACCGTTTAGGGGAGAGCCATAATCTGTGCACGTTAAATAACATTCTGGATGGACTTGACAGGAAGGTTCCGTCTGTCTCCTAGCAACTGTTTAGTGGATCCCCTATACCAGTGGTTCTCAACCTTCTATGCTCACGTACCCCCTGGAAACGTGTACGTAACTGGCGTACCGTTTGTATAGATAGAAAAAAACTATAGTTATAGTATAAAAATGGGAATAAAATAAAACGTATATATCAGTGGTTCTCAACCTTTTTATGCTTCACGTACCCCCTGGAAATGTGTATGTAACTGGCGTACCCCTTGTATAGATAGATAAAACTATAGTTATAGTATAACAATGGGAATAAAATAAAACATATATATCAGTGATTCTCAACCTTTTATGCTTCACGTACCTCCTGGAAATGTGTATGTAACTGGCGTACCCCTTGTATAGATAGATAAAACTATAGTTATAGTATAACAATGGGAATAAAACATATATATCAGTGGTTCTCAACCTTTTATTCTTCACGTACCCCATGAAAATGTGTATGTAACTGGCATACCCCTTGTATAGATAGATAAAACTATAGTTATAGTATAACAATGGGAATAAAATAAAACATATATATCAGTGGTTCTCACCGTTTTATGCTTCATGTACCCCCCTGGAAATGTGTATGTAACTGGCGTACCCCTTGTATAGATAGATAAAACTATAGTTATAATATAACAATGGAAATAAATAAAACATATATATCAGTGGTTCTCAACCTTTTATGCTTCACGTACCCCCTGGGAATGTGTATGTAACTGGCGTACCCCTTGTATAGATAGATATAACTATAATTATAGTATAAAAATGGGAATAAAATAAAACATATACATCAGTGGTTCTCAACCTTTTATGCTTCACGTACCCCCTGGAAATGTGTATGTAACTGGCGTACCCCTTGTATAGATAGATAAAACTATAGTTATAATATAACAATGGAAATAAAATAAAACATATATATCAGTGGTTCTCAACTTTTTATGCTTCACGTACCCCCTGGGAATGTGTATGTAACTGGCGTACCCCTTGTATAGATAGATATAACTATAATTATAATATAACAATGGAAATAAAATAAAACATATATATCAGTGGTTCTCACCGTTTTATGCTTCACGTACCCCCTGGAAATGTGTATGTAACTGGCGTACCCCTTGTATAGATAGATATAACTATAATTATAGTATAACAATGGGAATAAAATAAAACATATACATCAGTGGTTCTCAACCTTTTATGCTTCACGTACCCCCTGGGAATGTGTATGTAACTGACGTACCCCTTGTATAGAGAGATAAAACTATAGTTATAGTATAACAATGGGAATAAAATAAAACATATATATCAGTGGTTCTCAACCTTTTATGCTTCACGTACCCCCTGGGAATGTGTATGTAACTGGCGTACCCCTTGTATAGATAGATAAAACTATAGTTATAGTATAACAATGGGAATAAAGTAAAACATATACATCAGTGGTTCTCAACCTTTTTTGCTTCACGTACCCCCTGGAAATATGTACGTAACTGGCGTACCCCTTGTATAGATAGATAAAACTATAGTTATAGTATAACAATGGGAATAAAATAAAACATATATATATCTCAGTGGTTCGCAACCTTTTATGCTTCACGTACCTCCTGGAAATGTGAATGTAACTGGCGTACCCCTTGTATAGATAGATAAAACTATAGTTATAGTATAACAATGGGAATAAAATAAAACATATATATCAGTGGTTCTCAACCTTTTATGCTTCACGTACCCCCTGGAAATGTGTATGTAACTGGCGTACCCCTTGTATAAATAGATAACACTATAGTTATAGTATAACAATGGGAATAAAATAAAACATATATATCAGTGGTTCTCAACCTTTTATGCTTCACGTACCCACTGGAAATGTGTATGTAACTGGCATACCCTTTGTATAGAGAGATAAAACTATAGTTATAGTATAACAATGGGAATAAAGTAAAACATATACATCAGTGGTTCTCAACCTTTTTTGCTTCACGTACCCCCTGGAAATATGTACGTAACTGGCGTACCCCTTGTATAGATAGATAAAACTATAGTTATAGTATAACAATGGGAATAAAATAAAACATATATATATATATCAGTGGTTCGCAACCTTTTATGCTTCACGTACCTCCTGGAAATGTGAATGTAACTGGCGTACCCCTTGTATAGATAGAAAATCTATAGTTATAGTATAAAAATGGGAATAAAATAAAACATATATATCAGTGGTTCTCAACCTTTTATGCTTGACGTACCTCCTGGAAATGTGTATGTAACTGTCGTACCCCTTGTATAGATAGATAAACTATAGTTATAGTATAACAATGGGAATAAAATAAATCATATATATCAGTGGTTCTCAACCTTTTTTGCTTCACATACCCCCTGGAAATGTGTATGTAACTGGCGTACCCCTTGTATAGATAGATAAAACTATAGTTATAGTATAACAATGGGAATAAAATAAAACATATATATCAATGGTTCTCACCCTTTTATGCTTCACGTACCTCGTGGAAATGTGTATGTAACTGGCGTACCCCTTGTGTAGATAGATAAAACTATAGTTGTAATATAATAATGGGAATAAAATAAAACATATATATACACACACACATATTAAATTTTGTATTCATAAATTACATATATCGATAAACACAAAAAATGACATTTTTTCACAGCAGTGTTGCCAACTTAGCGACTTTGTTACTAGATCTAGCGACTTTTGATTTCTCACGGTTTACCCCAAAACATTTTACCGCGTACCCCACGTTGAGAACCCGTACCCTATACCAACCTTCTCTGAGCCTTTGGGGTCCTTCTGACCTGACCATTTAGCCCATTGTGTGCAAAATGTGCCGCTCAGGAGTGAAACAGGCAAACTAATAATTATTTAGCAGTCAAATGTTCTCAAGCATCAATTTTTTTATTGAAATGTTTCCCTGCATGGAAATTTCTTCTTGCTTGAATTGTATAAAACAAGGCACGGGGGTGGCTCAGTCGGTAGCGCGCCAGGCTCGTAATCTGTAGTTCCCAGGTTCGAGTCCCTGCTTGGTCAGCGTTGAGATTTATCTCCGCAAAATTCCCCGCCCTGCTCACGGTCAGTAGGGGACACCGATGGGCTTGGAAAGGCCGCCGTCCGTCGGATGGGACGTTAAGCCGTGGTCCCGTGTGCGGGAGAGCCATACCCTGTGCACGTTAAAGAACACGCTGGATGGCCTTGACGGGAGGCTACCATCTGTCTCCCAACAGCTGTTCCAGTGGGTCCCCTTCCCTAACCTTCTCTGAGCCTTCGGGGTCCATGTGACCTGGCCATTTAGCCCATGGTGTGCAAAAAGTGCCGCTCAGAGGTAAAACAACCCAACCTGTATAAAACAAATTGATTTCATATGTATTTTTGTGCAATATACAGATAGTGGACAGGATTATGAAAACATTCTCATGTTAAGTCAATGGAAAGTGAAATTCGACGGTCCCTAATTTCTATAATAAGCTTTTTATAAGAATATAGGAGAATATAAATATAAATGTCATTCATATCTATCTAAATCTCGATTTCCAACTATATTTGTTGGGTATTTAAAGAAAATTAAAAAAAAAGTTAGCAGCTGTTAAATATTCTGGTTTTCATAATTATGGAAACCAGAATACTTAACATCAGCGAAGTCAGACTTAAGAAACTTGTCTGAAACTGACAATTATTGAAAGAACTATTTGCAAAATATTCTGAAACATACACTTATTTTATTAAATGGTCTGAAATGTTTTTTTTTTATAAATGTTAATTAACTTTTGAGCTGAAATCTTATGATTGGACATCTCTGTTATTCAATATTCCAACTTCTATAACTCTTTAAGTAATGAAAGGATATTGTTCAAAATCGAAATTTAGGCAACTTAATTGACATCTTACATTTATTTTCAGTCATATGTTCCCATAAAAATTTAGGGGCGGGGGTGGCTCAGTCGGTAGCACGCCAGGCTCGTAATCTTTACTTCCCAGGTTTGAGACTTTGCTGGTTCAGATTTATCTCGGCAAAATTCCCCACTGTCAGTAGGGGACACCGATGGGCTTGGAAAAGCCGCCATCTGTCGGACCCCTTGTATATGCAACTGGCGTACCCCTTGTTGCACCATCTTTCGGACCCCTTGTATATGCAACTGGCGTACCCCTTGTTGCACCATCTGTCGGACCCCTTGTATATGCAACTGGCGTACCCCTTGTTGTTCGAACCCAGGTCCCTTAGATCAGTAGCCAAGCGCGCTAACCACTCGGCCATGGGACGGCAATATAGGAGGATATAAATTTAAATGTCATTCATATCTATCTAAATCTCGATTTCCAACAATATTTGTTGGGTAGTTAAAGAAAATTAAAAAAAAAGTTAGCTGCTGTTAAATATTCTGGTTTTCATAATTATGGAAACCAGAATACTTGACATCAGCGAAGTCAGACTTAAGAAACTTGTCTGAAACTGACAATTATTGAAAGAACTATTTGCAAATTATTCTGAAACATACACTTATTTTATTAAAACTAGTGAGGTAAAAAAACATTAAGCCGTGGCCCCGTGTGCGGGAGAGCCATACCCTGTGCACGTTAAAGAACACGCTGGATGGCCTTGACGGGAGGCTACCATCTGTCTCCCAACAGCTGTTCCAGTGGGTCCCCTCCCCCAACCTTCTCTGAGCCTTCGGGGTCCATGTGACCTGGCCATTTAGCCCATGGTGTGCAAAAAAGTGCCGCTCAGAGGTAAAACAACCCAACGTTAAAGAACACGCTGGATGGCCTTGACGGGAGGCTACCATCTGTCTCCCAACAGCTGTTCCAGTGGGTCCCCTCCCCCAACCTTCTCTGAGCCTTCGGGGTCCATGTGACCTGGCCATTTAGCCCATGGTGTGCAAAAAAGTGCCGCTCAGAGGTAAAACAACCCAACGTTAAAGAACACGCTGGTTGGCCTTGACGGGAGGCTACCATCTGTCTCCCAACAGCTGTTCCAGTGGGTCCCCTCCCCCAACCTTCTCTGAGCCTTCGGAGTCCATGTGACCTGGCCATTTAGCCCATGGTGTGCAAAAAAGTGCCGCTCAGAGGTAAAACAACCCAACTTTAAAGAACAAACTGGATGGCCTTGACGGGAGGCTACCATCTGTCTCCCAACAGCTGTTCCAGTGGGTCCCCTCCCCCAACCTTCTCTGAGCCTTCGGGGTCCATGTGACCTGGCCATTTAGCCCATGGTGTGCAAAAAAGTGCCGCTCAGAGGTAAAACAATCCAAATAACCCAACCCATAAAAATTTCTTTAACCAATTACAGAGCCTCGAATTTGATTCTACTTTGATATAGTAAGATGTTGTCTTGTTATCGATATAATGTTTACTTTGTAAAGAAATCTGATTTTAGCCTTTAAAGTCGATTATTTGTAACAAATTTTTAAGATCATTGCGTTTTAATTTCGCGACATAAGATAATCAACTTTACAAAATAACAACTTAAAGTGAATAAGATTTTTGTTTTCCTCTGAGCGACACTATTTTGAACACAGTGGTCTAAATTAAATAAAAAAATGTTACAAAGACCTCAAGCATTCAGGGAAGGTTGGTGGAAAGAGAACCCAGTGGACAGCTGTTAGGAGATACATTGGTAGCCTCTCGTTAAGGTCATCCAGCGTGTTCTGTAACGTGCACAGGATATGGCTTTCCTATTTTTTTCCAAAAATTTGTTACAAATAATCGACTTTAAAGGCTAAATTCAGATTTCTTTACAAAGCAAACATTATATCGATAACAAGACCAAATCTTACTATATCAAAGTAGAATCAATTTCGAGGCTTCCTAACTGGTTGAAGAAATTTTTATGGGAACATATGACTGAAAATAAATGTAAGATGTCAATTAAGTTGCCTAAATTTCGATTTTGAACAATATCCTTTCATTACTTAAAGAGTTATAGAAGTTGGAATATTGAATAACAGAGATGTCCAATCATAAGATTTCAGCTCAAAAGTTAATTAACATTTATAAAAAAAAACATTTCAGACCATTTAATAAAATAAGTGTATGTTTCAGAATATTTTGCAAATAGTTCTTTCAATAATTGTCAATTTCAGACAAGTTTCTTAAGTCTGACTTCGCTGATGTTAAGTATTCTGGTTTCCATAATTATGAAAACCAGAATATTCAACAGCTGCTAACTTTTTTTTTAAATTAGTAAGTTAAATACCCAACAAATATTGTTGGAAATCGAGATTTAGATAGATATGAATGACATTTAAATTTATATCCTCCTATATTGCCGTCCCATGGCCGAGTGGTTAGCGCGCTTGGCTACTGATCTAAGGGACCTGGATTCGAACCCCGGGTAAGGCATGGATGTATGTGTTTTTTCTGCTGAGGTCCTGCCATCCTCTCAGACCTTCTACTATGGCATTTAATATAAACTGACAGGCTCCTGTCAGACCTCTGTGGCAAGCAGCTGCTTGAGGGGGTATTTATTATTTATTTTTTTTATTTATATAGCAGGATATGACATTTCCAGGGGGTACGTGAAGCATAAAATGTTGAGAACCACTGATATATATGTTGCCCACGGTCCACGGCTTAGCTTCCCATCCGATGGACGGCACCCTGTTCTAAGGCCATCAGTCACCTTCTTCTGATTGAGAGCAAGGTGGAGATTTAGCTCATGTAAATCTCGATGCTGACACAGTTGCGATTCGAACCTGGGAACTGCAGATTACGAGCCAGGTGCGTTATCGACTGAGCTTATCTCCACCGTAACTTAAGAAGGAATCTAAAAATTAAAGTTAATATAATATTATACTCAAAAATTATTCCTGTTTTGCATAGATGGAGCTACTGTCTCATTCCGTTCTCTTGCTACGTCATTTGGGTTGGGTTGGGTTGTTTTACCTCTGAGCGGCACTTTTTTGCACACCATGGGCTAAATGGCCAGGTCACATGGACCCCGAAGGCTCAGAGAAGGTTGGGGAAGGGGACCCACTTGAACAGCTGTTGGGAGACAGATGGTAGCCTCCCGTCAAGGCCATCCAGCGTGTTCTTTAACGTTGGGTTGTTTTACCTCTGAGCGGCACTTTTTTGCACACCATGGGCTAAATGGCCAGGTCACATGGACCACGAAGGCTCAGAGAAGGTTGGGGGAGGGGACCCACTTGAACAGCTGTTGGGAGACAGATGGTAGCCTCCCATCAAGGCCATCCAGCGTGTTCTTTAACGTTGGGTTGTTTTACCTCTGAGCGGCACTTTTTTGCACACCATGGGCTAAATGGCCAGGTCACATGGACCACGAAGGCTCAGAGAAGGTTGAGGGAGGGGACCTACTGGAACAGATGTTGGGAGACAGATGGTAGCCTCCCGTCAAGGCCATCCAGCGTGTTCTTTAACGTGCACAGGGTATGGCTCTCCCGCACACGGGGGCCACGGCTTAACGTCCCATCCGACGGACGGCGGCCTTTCCAAGCCCATCGGTGTCCCCTACTGACCGTGGGCAGGGCGGGGAATTTTGCGGAGATAAATCTGAACGCTGACCCAGCTGGGACTCGAACCTGGGAACTACAGATTACGAGCCTGGCGCACTACCGACTGAGCCACCCCCGCCCCACCTAGTCATTATTCTTATTAATTTAGCCAGTAGTAATTTGTGCTTGACACCATTTGAGGATAATATGTTTGTTTGTTTTTGCTTTGCTGTTAGGAAAATTAAAACTGTAGTGAATATATAGTTGCTGAAAATATCAGAATAGTTAAAATTGTATGAATCAGTCTTTCTACCGCCTTCTAGGTAAAAGCAAATATCAAATTACATAATTGCTCACTTAAGTTAATTGGTTTTTATATTTCGGGACTGTAATTTATTATGATAATTTTTCTTTTCCTAGAAAACTGAACGAACAAATTGATAATATTAGACACTGATAATGATCAGCTTTTCAACCTTTTCAAATATCGCTTCTATCAAGGGACTTTATTGATAACAACGTGCTGTATTGGTTTAACTATTTAAAGCAATACAGAATCCATTTACATCTGAATATAATATATACACATTTTTGGCCTTTCTGGTAATTTATTTAAGGGTTATTTCCTCCAAACAAAACAAGGTGCTATTAGGAAGATTAAACTTTATCTTGTTACAAATATGAAGCTGTTATTAAGCCGAGTAGGTTTCGTCCTACGTTTCCTAACACTCGGATAATAATAACTCAGTTAGACAAATGAAACCTCATCTATTCATTCTATCCTACTCCATTACGTCATTCAGAGCCAAGCTAATTAAATTGCTTAATTAATATCCCTTACACTAAGTTAATATTAGTAATCGATAAAAGCATAATTTGTTAGAGTAGCTGTCGTTTATTCGAAGCCCCCAGAAGGAATGATTAAGCTGACGAAGCTAGAACAATTTCTACTTTTTTATTGCATAAATAAAATATGCTGGGAATATTTCTCTGTACGGCTGAGAAAGCGGAAGATGTATCATTAAAAGAGATAATGTGGCCAATGATACGTAATGATGGGATATTTCTGTTCTCACTTTCCTTGTCTATTGGCAGCGTGGCCGGACACCTCTGCACTACGCTGCTGTGTTGCCCGATGGCGGTGAGACTTACAGGATGCTGCTGGACAGCGGAGCTGACTTGAAAGCTACGGATGTGGTAAGGATCACTCGTAAATTGTTTAATAAATTGTTTTCTACGTGAAATTCAAATTCCAGAGTTCAACATAGTCTTTCTGAGAAGATGTTAATTCGTTTTTAGCTGGGAAATTCAACTGCCACACAAGATAACTGATTTCAGACAAAGAAATAAAATGATGAAAAGTTTTCATTTTGTACCAAGTTTCTTTTTAATCACATTCGATGACGTAGGGCCACGCGAACGTCCTCCACGGGTCAGATATTTTCACAAGGAGACAAGAATGCAGGTTCTTCCGCTCTCTCACATAATATTACATTTTCTCGTAATTGAGCTGATGAAACACATATGTGCTTTTTGTCCCAGCGTAAGAATTTTCAGGTTAAATATTTTAGAGAGTTGAAGTTTCGGTTATTTGCGGAAAATCACAAATCCACATAACACAACAAGGAATTTTAACCTGGATTAGTCTCTGCAGTATTTTCTGTATAACAGAATGCTGATATACATTAAAATCACTATATATAAAAATTCGGTTGCCGATTCCTTTGCCTAACCTCATCATTAGTTACAAAGTTGAACCACCTAATGCCCAAGATACTGCATATAAATAAATACCCCCTCAAGCAGCTGCTTGCTACAGAGGTCTGACAGGAGCCTGTCAGTTTATATGCCATAGTAGAAGGTCTGAGAGGATGGCAGGGCCTCAGCAGAAAAACGACACAAACAGCCATGCCTTACCCGGGGCTCGAACCCAGGTCCCTTAGATCAGTAGCCAAGCGCGCTAACCACTCGGCCATGGGACGGCTCAAGATAATGCATAAGCACCTAGAATTAAAAGCATCAAGTTTCCTGTTATCTTGTTTACAAAGTTTCCAAGTTTCACTACCATAACTAATCCTAGAAAGAACCAAACTATTATACAGTCTAATTTTAGTCTTTAGGTGTATACGCCTATTTCTCCACACTCTCCATAGATTCTTAAAAGTCCCGGCAGCAATCCCTATTCGTTTGTTAATCTCATGCCGCACATCACCAGCATCTGTTACATAGCTCCCAAGATTATTAAATTGTGACACCTGCTCAAGACTGCAACCATTCAGATTAGCTGAATCACAGCCTGCCTGACCAATTTTCATCACTTTAGTTTTCTCTCTGTTTATAACCAAACCTACTCTACTACCAGTCTCATCAACAGTTCGAATGATGATGATATACTATTGTCCATCTCATCAACATCATTTGCCCAAAAAGGCCAATTTTTCTGCAAAATCTTAATAAAACGTTTACAGATATCTACACCATTAAAGGCTCTTATCTAACCTTTGTTATAAATTACTCGCAACAAAATCAATCTGCTGCATCTTCATCGCAAATGATATCCATTGGGGCACAAATCATTTATTTTTTGATTAAAATTTGGAATTCTACTGTTTGAAAGCTTTTTAAAGATCCTTAAGACACGCAAACGATAAATATTTAATTGTCGATTCATTTCAACTGCCTCGCAACTAATAAATGTTTATGCCCTTAAAGTATTATTCATTTAAGAATCCAGCGCATTTAATTGAAATCAAAAATGAACTTTAAAAAATGTAAGGATTTCTTGTCACTTTTCTTGTGCACTTTTCGAGTTTCTTACCATTTTTTGTGTTGTTTATCAGTATGGCAATCGTCCGGAATATTATCTTCAGGCTCAGGACGAACTTAATCTGCAGTTGTTGAAGGAAGGGGCCACGATAGCCAAAACGAAAAAACCGAAAATCAAGACCTACCATATTAACGGACATCCTAGGGAAAGAGGATTCTCAGCGAGTAAGGACTTTTCATTATTTTTATAAGCTCGTGTATATGTGTTTAGTGCATGCTGATGATGACTCAGTTATCAGGTAATCGATTTTTTTCTTATCCACATATCTTTAAAAATAGAAATCAATCTTTTGATTTCCGACGTGTCACTCGGACCCCTATTTGATATTGCACGCGATACTGGAGCTGAAAATTCTTCTTATTTCTCAGTTCTCATCATCATCATCCTCAAGCAGCCATGGGCTACGGAGGTCCAACCAGACCGTGCAATTTAGTTCTCCAAGCAAGTCTATCCTGAGCTACATCTACTGCATCTGGCCACTGCACACCAATTCTAACAAGGTCCTGTTTGACATTGTCTGCCCACCGCATCCTAGGTCTACTGCCTTTAAAAAAAAACACCAGACCTCCTTTATCTCTCCAACACCGGCATATTGAAATCTGACCTGTCACCTCGAAGGACCCATCGCATCTAAAATTTGGCATAATTTCCACGACTCAAAATACCCCAAGCAACAATTTTTAGCTCTCTAGCCCCAATAGATCTGAATTTGACCTTTGACCTCGAAGGTCACTCTACATCCGAAATTTCGGAACATTTTCTACATCTACAGCCCGTAACACCCCCAGTTTAACGTTTCTGGCACTCGCAGACCAAGGTTTGACCTTTATGTGACCTCTATTTGTCCTTGAAGGAGATGCCGGAGGTCAAATTTCGGATTTTGTTCGAGATCTGCCACTGAAATTACCTCCTCAGTGCAAATCTTCAGAGCTCTACCATTTTTGCATCATTGTTAGAATTAGCGTGATCTCCGGTCAGTCGATACCGAGTTCGAGGCGGATCGGTGGATTTTTGGGGTGGGGGTGGCTCAGTCGGTAGTGCGCCAGGCCCGTATTCTGCAGTTCCCAGGTTCGACCCCCATCTAGGCCAGCTTTAAGATTTATCTCCGCAAAACTCCCCGTCCTGCCCTCGGTCAGTAGGAGACACCGATGGACTTGGAAAGGCCGTCGTCTGTTAGATGGGACGTAAAACCATGGCCCCGTGTGCGAGAGAGCCATACCCTGTGCACACTAAAGAACACGCTGGATATCTTTGACGGCAGACTGTCTCACAACAGCTGTTCCAGTGGGTCCCCAACCATCTATGAGCCTTCGGGGTCCTTGTGTCCTGGCCATTTAGCCCATTGTGTGCAAAAAAAGTGACGCTCAGAGGTAAAACAACCCAACCCCTCCTCTGAGAACGGAGTGGGGCGGGGGTGGCTCAGTCGGTAGCGCGCCAGGCTCGTAATCTGTAGTTCCCAGGTTCGAGTCCCAGCTTGGTCAGCGTTGAGATTTATCTCCGCAAAATTCCCCGCCCTGCCCGCGGTCAGTAGGGGACACCGATGGGCTTGGAAAGGCCGCCGTCCGTCGGATGGGACGTTAAGCCGTGGCCCCGTGTGCGGGAGAGCCATGCCCTGTGCACGTTAAAGAACACGCTGGATGGCCTTGACGGGAGGCTACCATTTGTCTCCCAACAGCTGTTCCAGTGGGTCCCCTGCCCCAACCTTCTCTGAGCCTTCGGGGTCCATGTGGCCTGGCCATTTAGCCCATGGTGTGCAAAAAAGTGCCGCTCAGAGGTAAAACAACCCAACCCATAGATCTTCGAATTTACCGTTACATTGACGTAACGTTGCGTGGGATGGTCATTATTCAATGAACACTAAGTACAGATATATTTCATATTTTTTATGCCTCTGGGTAAAAAATATGAAACCCCTCCTGGACATTGGACAGAACTACTTTTATTTTTTCACTTGAAATGTCTGTTGAGTCGAAACGAGAACGTTGCCACTATAGAAAAAAAAAACATTTCAGGTCAAAGAGGAGGAGATTTAACAATGAAACGTTACGTTCGATTAGGCCATTTTTTGTTGTTTTTCATGTTATAACTGCACGCAATGTTTGATATCCTTACTTAGGAGGCACGTGTATACACCTATATAAAAAAAAGTCCTACATTGTTCCACGACAGAATGCTCTAACGTCACTACAAATGACGTCATCACATTCGTCAACGATTGGTTGACAGCCATTGTACACATAATCACTCCGCTGTAAGTAGTTTCTCATAAAGATCACCTTTGTTACTGATGGTTACCTTTTAGGGGCTGTGAGCATTGATATTCATCAGTCTAAATCACATTTCTCGGATTGATGTTCTCAACTCTCGTCAAAATGCAAAATAATATCCGACATCTTCATAGAATAAATATTTCTTGCTATGCGAATGCGTCGGTTGTTAAAAACGTCTGGCGAAGTAAGAAATATGTCCTTTTGGCGAGCATGTTCAAGATGGATTTCCTATTTACCAAGTAATTGCAATTTCGAAACTTCGGGTAGGGTTTATATATTTTAAAATGTTTACTTAATTTTTACTTTTTCAATTAATTTCTGATAGATTGTATCATTTCGGAAGCTGCATAAAATCATTTCAAATCAAGATCTTTAAATGATATTAAATTGTTGAAGAATGGCGAACTCCAAAGTGCATGTGATCGAAGCAGTCAAATCTTGCAGTTATCTAGAGCAGTGGTTCTCAACCTTTTATGCTTCACGTACTCCCTGCAAATGTATACGTAACTGGCGTACCCCTTGTATAGGTATATAAAACTATAGTTATAGTATAACAATGGATATAAAATAAAACATACATATCAAATGTTCTCAACCTTTTATGCTTCACCTACCCCCTGGAAATGTGTATGTAACTGGCGTACCCCTTGTATAGATAGATAAAACTATAGTTATAGTATAACAATGGGAATAAAATAAAAATATGTATTGGTACTAGATCTGGCCCTTTGAGCTCTCACGGCGTACCCCAAAAATGTTTACCGCGTACCCCAAGTTGAGAACCCCTGCTCTAGAGTATTTTATCTTATTTCTCCTATTAATGATGGATGCATATGTATAATCGTTTAATAAACTGTAATAATAGCAAAATTTGAATATTTAATCTCGAAACATTCTCAATGACCAAATAGTTAGGCCTTTTTTTACGTATCAAATAAACCTGGGTACATTTGCATGTTGTTATTTGTAATATGTTATTTGCAATTGTCTGAGAAATATTAAAGAGTCTATGAAGTAATTTGAATACATTTTAAGGAGAAAAACAAATGTGGGCATATCTGCTATAGATGAATTGAACATCACTATTATAACAAACAATATAGATAGAAATTAAATCATTAATCTGATGTAATTAACAAAAGTTTGTTTTTTGTCATCAGAGCAAATTATTAACTAACAAATATGATGTAATTGAAACATATCGCTATAACAATTGGAATTATGAACTTTTGATTTTTCCAATAAACGAAGCAATTATAAAAGAATGATTTCTATTAAATTATCTAAAGCGAATATGCTGTACTAGGGAGGGCAGTAGACACATCAGCTAATGTTTCAAAGCGACATTTCAAAACCATTTGAAAGATTTCTATAACTGTGATTAAGTTAATCTGCTCTCCCTCTGGAGTATACAGAGAACGATTTCCAATAAGAGACTTCCATTTCAGATTCCGCGTTTCTAAAGGAATATTCAAGATAGGACAAAATTTCTCATAGCCGTTCTCCTTTGTAATTTATCAATAAATATTTTGAAACACCCTGATAGATTGGAAACAGTAACGATTCCCGAAAACGGGTCACTTTTTCCCAAATATTTTGGTAAACAATCCACAATCTTAAAAGTATCGTTGTTTTGTTTTATTTGATCAATGGATAGATGAATGATATCTATTGACATAAAATATATTTGAAATCTCCGGTTGAAATTAAGAGCAATGGATTTTAAAATTAACAAAGTTTTGCTACCACCTTTTTTATAGACAATTTAATTTCAAAATTTATTTTTCCGTTTAAAAGGTATCTTTTAATTCTCTTAAATTGGTTTCCAGTACGCACCTTGGGTGCATTACAGAATGAATGATCAGAATAATGCCTTATTTACACATTAGAAGTATTACTTATATAAGTTATCTTATCTTAGTGATAATTAGTTTCAATCAAATTATCTATGTTATTAGTTCGTTTAAAAACAGTTAGTTTCTATTTTGTTGTCTGTCTGTCCGTCTTTTTGTCTGTAATTATTGTACTTTTCCATTTTCAGACCTAAAAGTAACCTTTAGATTGGATAGGTACTGATGAAAATCCCCGAATAGCGTTTTCTGAATCTCGCAATAGCTTTAACAACCTTAATTAAATTAATCAATTTAATTAGGTTAATTATTTAAATATCAGCAGATTTACTTAGGGTCGCTCGGATCTTTAATTAGTTTCTGCTCTAAAATTGTCCTACATCAGTGGTTCTCAACCTTTTATGCTTCACGTAGCCCCTGGAAATGTGTATGTAACTGGCGTACCCCTTGTATAAATAGATAAAACTATAGTTATAGTATAACAATGGGAATAAAATAAAACATATATATCAGTGGTTCTCAACCTTTTATGCTTCACGTACCCCCTGGAAATGTGTATGTAACTGGCGTACCCCTTGTATAGATAGATAAAACTGTAGTTATAGTATAACAATGGGAATAAAATAAAACATATATATCAGTGGTTCTCAACCTTTTATGCTTCACGTACCCCCTGGAAATGTGTATGTAACTGGCGTACCCCTTGTATAGATAGATAAAACTATAGTTATAGTATAACAATGGGAATAAAATAAAACATATATATCAGTGGTTCTCAAACTTTTATGCTTCACATACCCCCTGGAAATGTGTATGGAACTGGCGTACCCCTTGTATAGATAGATAAACTATAGTTATAGTATGACAATGGGAATAAAATAAAACATATATATCAGTGGTTCTCAACCTTTTATGCTTCACGTACCTCCTGGAAATGTGTATGTAACTGGCGTACCCCTTGTATAGATAGATAAAACTATAGTTATAGTATAACAATGGGAATAAAATAAAACATATATATCAGTGGTTCTCAACCTTTTATGCTTCACGTACCCTCTGGAAATGTGTATGTAACTGGCGTACCCCTTGTATAGATAGATAAAACTATAGTTATAGTATAACAATGGGAATAAAATAAAACATATATATATCAGTGGTTCTCAACCTTTTATGCTTCACGTACCCCCTGGAAATGTGTATGTAACTGGCGTACCCCTTGTATAGATAGATAAAACTATAGTTATAGTATAACAATGGGAATAAAATAAAACGTATATATCAGTGGTTCTCAACCTTTTAAGCTTCACGTATCCCCTTGGAAATGTATATGTAACTGGCGTACCAATGCTTATAACACCAGCAGTAGCTGGTGTTATCTCAGAGAAGGTTGGGGGAGGGGACCCACTGGAACAGCTGTTGGGAGACAAATGGTAACCTCCCGTCAAGGCCATCCAGGGTGTTCTTTAACGTGCACAGGGTATGGCTCTCCCGCACACGGGGCCACGACTTAACGTCCCATCCGACGGACGGCGGCCTTTCCAAGCCCATCAGTGTCCCCTACTGACCGTGGGCAGGGCGGGGAATTTTGCGGAGATAAATCTCAACGCTGACCCAGCTGGGACTCGAACATGGGAACTACAGATTACGAGCCTGGCGTGCTACCGACTGAGCCACCCCCGCCCCTTAACTCCCGCACAATGTCCCATATGACCAAAGGCGGCCTTTCCAATCCAATCCGTATCCCTACTGACCGAGGGCAGGGCGGGGAGTTTTGCGGAGGTAAATCTCAACGCTGGTCCAGCTGGACTCGAAACTGGGATGTGTAGAATACTAGCCTGGTCTGCTGCTACAGACTGAGCTCAATTCCAGTCTTATTTCGGTTGAACTCTTTATGTTTAAAATATTTTTTTTTTGTATGCTAGTGATGAAAATCTGTTCCAAGTCATTTGAGAGAAATGGTATTTCGTATTTTCAGAATTTCCGGAAGCATCATATAAACACAAACATAAATAGCTCAGGGTTGCTCAGTCGGTAGCGCACCGGGCTCGTAATCTGTAGTTCCCAGGTTCGAGTCCCAGCTGGGTCAGCGTTGAGATTTATCTCCGCAAAACTCCCCACCCTGCCCAAGGTCATTAAGGGACACTGACGGGCTTGAAAAGACCGCCGTCCGTCGTATGGGACGTTAGGCCGTGGCTCAGTGTGCGAGAGAGCCATACCCTATGCACGTTAAAGAACACCTGGATGGCCTTGACGGGAGGCTACCATCTGTCTCCCAACAGCTGTTCCAGTGGGTCCCCTCCCCCAACCTTCTCTGAGCCTTCGGGGTCATGTGACCTGGTCATTTAGCCCATGGTATGCAAAAAAGTGCCGCTCAGAGGTAAAACAACCCAACGTTAAAGAACACGCTGGATGGCCTTGACGGGAGGCTACCATCTGTCTCCCAACAGCTGTTCCAGTGGATCCCTACCCCAACCTTCTCTGAGCCTTCGGGGGTCCATGTGACCTGGTCATTTAGCCCATGGTGTGCAAAAAAGTGCCACTCAGAGGTAAAACAACCCAATAGGTGAGACTTTTATGCTTCACGTACCCCCTGGAAATGTGTATGTATCTGGCGTATCCCTTGTATAGATAGATAAAACTATAATTATAGTATAATAATGGGAATAAAATAAAACATATATATCAGTGGTTCTCAAACTTTTATGCTTCACGCACCCCCTAGAAATGTGTGCGTAACTGGCATACCCTTTGTACAGAGAGATAAAACTATAGTTACAGTATAACAATGGGAATAAAATAAAACATATATATCACTGGTTCTCATCCTTTTATGCTTCACGTACCCTCTGGAAATGTGTATGTAAATGGCGTATCCCTTGTATAGATAGATAAATCTATAGTTATAGTATAACAATGGGAATAAAATAAAACATATATATCAGTGGTTCTCAACCTTTTATGCTTCACGTACCCCCTGGAAATGTGTATGTAACTGGCATACCCTTTGTATAGAGAGATAAATCTATAGTTATAGTATCAAAATGGGAATAAAATAAAACGTATATATCAGTGGTTCTCAACCTTTTATGCTTAACGTACCCCCTGGAAATGTGTACGTAACTGGCATACCCTTTGTATAGAGAGATAAAACTATAGTTATAGTATGACAATGGGTATAAAATAAAACATATATATCAGTGGTTCTCAACCTTTTATGCTTCACGTACCTCCTGGAAATGTGTATGTAACTGGCGTACCCCTTGTATAGATAGATAAAACTATAATTATAGTATAATAATGGGAATAAAATAAAACATATATATCAGTGTTTCTCAAACTTTTATGCTTCACGTACCCCCTGGAAATGTGTATGTAACTGGCGTACCCCTTGTATAGATAGATAAAACTATAATTATAGTATAATAATGGGAATAAAATAAAACATATATATCAGTGTTTCTCAAACTTTTATGCTTCACGTACCCCCGGGAAATGTGTATGTGACTGCCGTACCCCTTGTATAGATAGATAAAACCAAAGTTATAGTATAACAATGGGAATAAAATAAAAAAAATATCAGTGGTTCTCAACCTTTTATGCTCACGTACCCCCTGGAAATGTGTATGTATCTGGCGTATCCCTTGTATAGATAGATAAAACTATAATTATAGTATAACAATGGGAATAAAATAAAACATATATATCACTGGTTCTCATCCTTTTATGCTTCACGTACCCTCTGGAAATGTGTATTTAACTGGCGTACCCCTTGTATAGATAGATAAAACTATACTCATAGTATAACAATGGTTATTTTTACTTTGTTACTAGATCTAGCGACTTTTGAGCTCTCACGCCGTACCCCAAAAATGTTTACCGCGTACCCGAAGTTGAGAACCCCTGCTCTAGAGTATTTTATCTTATTTCTCCTATTAATGATGGATGCATATGTATAATCGTTTAATAAACTGTAATAATAGCAAAATTTGAATATTTAATCTCGAAACATTCTCAATGACCAAATAGTTAGGCCTTTTTTTACGTATCAAATAAACCTGGGTACATTTGCATGTTGTTATTTGTAATATGTTATTTGCAATTGTCTGAGAAATATTAAAGAGTCTATGAAGTAATTTGAATACATTTTAAGGAGAAAAACAAATGTGGGCATATCTGCTATAGATGAATTGAACATCACTATTATAACAAACAAAATAGATAGAAATTAATCATTAATCTGATGTTGTAATTAACAACAGTTTGCTTTTTGTCGTCAGAGCAAATTATTAACTAATAAATATGATGTAATTGAAACATATCGCTATAACAGTTAGTCATAAAAATATAGCATAATTAGAACATATCGCTATAACAGTTAGCATAATTAGAACATATCGCTATAACAATTATGCATATATAGTTATAGCATAATTGAAACATATCGCTGTAACAGTTAGTCAGTTAAATTGGAATTATGAACTTTTGATTTTTGCAATAAACGAAGCAATTATAAAAGAATGATTTCTATTAAATTATCTAAAGCGAATATGCTGTACTAGGGAGGACAGTAGACACATCAGCTAATGTTTCAAAGCGACATTTCAAAACCATTTGAAAGATTTCTATAACTGTGATTAAGTTAATCTGCTCTCCCTCTGGAGTATACAGAGAACGATTTCCAATAAGAGACTTCCATTTCAGATTCCGCGTTTCTAAAGGAATATTCAAGATAGGACAAAATTTCTCATAGCCGTTCTCCTTTGTAATTTATCAATAAATATTTTGAAACACCCTGATAGATTGGAAACAGTAACGATTCCCGAAAACGGGTCACTTTTTCCCAAATATTTTGGTAAACAATCCACAATCTTAAAAGTATCGTTGTTTTGTTTTATTTGATCAATGAATACATGAATGATATCTATGGACATAAAATATATTTGAAATCTCCGGTTGAAATTAAGAGCAATGGATTTTAAAATTAACAAAGTTTTGCTACCACCTTTTTTATAGACAATTTAATTTAAAAATTTATTATTCCGTTTAAACTGAAGTCTCTTTTTTTTCGAATTGGTTTCCAGTACGCACCTTTGGTGCATTACAGAATGAATGATCAGAATAATGCCTCATTTACACATTATAGAAGTATTACTTATCTTAGTGAGAAAGTAAGTCAATCAAATTATCTATGTTATTAGTTCTTTTAAAAACAGTTATTGTTTTTGTTTTGTTGTCTATCTGTCCGTTTGTAATTATTGTACTTTTCCATTTTCAGACTTAAAAGTAACCTTTAGGTTGGATAGGTTCTGATGAAAATCCCCGAATAGCGTTTTCTGAATCTCGAAATAGCTTTAACCTTCACAAGGTGAAAGAATTCGGAAAACGGAAAAACTTGAAACGAATATTTCAAATGGGCTATCTATGCTAGAAACGTGATAATTCAGTGGTGGCAGCACCTGTTTGCTCCCTTAACCCCATGGGTGGGAAATATGCAATCGCTTAATGAATTGGAAATATTTTCGCCGTTTTTCTTCAACTGTCAGAGTCAATAATCACTCTTAGTTTGACGTCGATATCAAATTTAGTCAAAACGTCGATATAAAACTATAGTTATAGTATAACAATGGGAATAAAATAAAACGTATATATCAGTGGTTCTCAACCTTTTATGCTTCACGTACCCCCTGGAAATGTGTATGTAACTGGCGTACCCCTTTTATAGATAGATAAAACTATAGTTATAGTATAACAATGGGAATAAAATAAAACATATATATCAGTGGTTCTCAATCTTTTATGCTTCACGTACCCCCTGGAAATGTGTATGTAGGTGGCGTACCCCTTGTATAGATAGATAAAACTATAGTTATAGTATAACAATGGGAATAAAATAAAACGTATATATCAGTGGTTCTCAACCTTTTATGCTTCACGTACCCCCTGGAAATGTGTATGTAGGTGGCCTACCCCTTGTATAGATAGATAAAACTATAGTTATAGTATAACAATGGGAATAAAATAAAACGTATATATCAGTGGTTCTCAACCTTTTAAGCTTCACGTATCCCCTTGGAAATGTATATGTAACTGGCGTAGCAATGCTTATAACACCAGCAGTAGCTGGTGTTATCTCAGAGAAGGTTGGGGGAGGGGACCCACTGGAACAGCTGTTGGGAGACAGATGGTAGCCTCCCGTCAAGGCCATCCAGCGTGTTCTTTAACGTGCACAGTGTATGGCTCTCCCGCACACGGGGCCACGACTTAACGTCCCATCCGACGGACGGCGGCCTTTCCAAGCCCATCAGTGTCCCCTACTGACCGTGGGCAGGGCGGGGAATTTTGCGGAGATAAATCTCAACGCTGACCCAGCTGGGACTCGAACATGGGAACTACAGATTACGAGCCTGGCGTGCTACCGACTGAGCCACCCCCGCCCCTTAACTCCCGCACAATGTCCCATATGACCAAAGGCGGCCTTTCCAATCCAATCCGTATCCCTACTGACCGAGGGCAGGGCGGGGAGTTTTGCGGAGGTAAATCTCAACGCTGGTCCAGCTGGACTCGAAACTGGGATGTGTAGAATACTAGCCTGGTCTGCTGCTACAGACTGAGCTCAATCCCAGTCTTATTTCGGTTGAACTCTTTATGTTTAAAATATTTTTTTTTTGTATGCTAGTGATGAAAATCTGTTCCAAGTCATTTGAGAGAAGTGGTATTTCGTATTTTCAGAATTTCCGGAAGCATCATATAAACACAAACATAAATAGCTCAGGGTTGCTCAGTCGGTAGCGCACCGGGCTCGTAATCTGTAGTTCCCAGGTTCGAGTCCCAGCTGGGTCAGCGTTGAGATTTATCTCCGCAAAACTCCCCACCCTGCCCAAGGTCATTAAGTGACACCGATGGGCTTGAAAAGACTGCCGTCTGTCGTATGGGACGTTAGGCCGTGGCTCAGTGTGCGAGAGAGCCATACCCTATGCACGTTAAAGAACACCTGGATGGCCTTGACGGGAGGCTACCATCTGTCTCCCAACAGCTGTTCCAGTGGGTCCCCTCCCCCAACCTTCTCTGAGCCTTCGGGGTCATGTGACCTGGTCATTTAGCCCATGGTATGCAAAAAAGTGCCGCTCAGAGGTAAAACAACCCAACGTTAAAGAACACGCTGGATGGCCTTGACGGGAGGCTACCATCTGTCTCCCAACAGCTGTTCCAGTGGGTCCCCTCCCCCAACCTTCTCTGAGCCTTCGGGGGTCCATGTGACCTGGTCATTTAGCCCATGGTGTGCAAAAACGTGCCACTCAGAGGTAAAACAACCCAATAGGTGAGATATTAATCGCTTCGCCGCCAAGTACTGTCCCTTTTTTTGCCATTTTAAAATGAAAGTGACATTTTTCAGCTAATTGTTAAATTGTTTACATTTCGTATTGAATAACAAATAATAACTTGTAAATTGGGAATCCGAATAGTTCCTTTTTATTTTTAAGAAATTAACCTCAGAAAAAAGAACTCTGAACTATTTCTGTGTTTCCATTGCAGAACCTGCTGGTAGTCGGGTTCAGATTCGGGAGCTTATTAACCACGGCACCCTGGAATCTCTGGAAGAGTTAGTGATCCAGGGACACGGGGATCGCCTCCTCGGAGAAACATCTCCCAATCCGCTGGTTCAAGATTTCCTCAGGATGGTCCCCATTTATATGGTAAGTAGCTCGAGTTTATCGGTTTTTTTCTCTTTTTCTCAATGATAACAGTTATTCCTCAATATAAAACCATTTATTCAGAAATTTGTTACCGAATAGGCTGGAATATATCAACTCTGTTAACTTTGAAAATCCCTTTGTTTATATTTCGTTTTATTTGTTAAATTGTGTATTAAATTGCCCGTGATGCAGTGCTGTATCCTCGTATGTCCATGTATGGACTCTTTTACATGTGCTTTCTGCACGCTTGGCTACTGATCTAAGGGACCTGGGTTCGAGCCCCGGCTGGGTTGTTTTTCCTCTGAGCGGCACTTTTTTGCACACCATGGACTAAATGGCCAGGTCACATGGACACCGAAGGCTCAGAGAAGGTTAGGGGAGGGGACCCACTGGAACAGCTGTTGGGAGACAGATGGTAGCCTCCCGTCAAGGCCATCCAGCGTGTTCTTTAACGTGCACAGGGTATGGCTCTCCCGCACACGGGGCCACGGCTTAACGTCCCATCCGACGGACGGCGGCCTTTCCAAACCCATCGGTGTCCCCTACTGACCGTGGGCAGGGCGGGGAATTTTGCGGAGATAAATCTCAACGCTGACCCAGCTGGGACTCGAACATGGGAACTACAGATTACGAGCCTGGCGCGCCCTTTCGAGCCCCGGATTAGGCATGGATGTGTGTGTCGTTTGTCTGCTGAGGTCCTGCCATCCTCTCAGATCTCCTACTCTGGCATATAAACTGACAGGCTCCTGTTAGACCTATGTGGCAAGCAGCTGCTTGAGGGGGTATTTATTTATTTATTTTTATTTTTACAGTAAACTGTATGAATCCCGGCAGATTCTAGACCGATCTGATTGGAATCGCCCTCCAGCCTTGAAATATCTGACTGGGGGGTGGACATCTACAGTTCTAGTCATTCTTATAGATTCACAAGGTGATGTCAGCCAGTCAACTCTCTTTGGAGTTTCCTGCACTCATTGGGAGAAAGTTTTAAGACAACCTGTTTACAGAAGGCTTCAACAGAGGACTTCATTTTAGACGACTGACAATATGTATTCGCCTCAATCTTTCCTACAGGAGAGTCTCATTAATGTGGTGCAGAAAACATCGCGTTACTGAACCCTAGACTAATTGGTGCATGTGTTGCTTACTGAAGATAGGCTATGGGTTGTTTTACCACTGAGCGGCACTTTTTGGCACACCATGGGCTAAATGGCCAGGTCACATGGACCCCGAAGGCTCAGAGAAGGTTGGGGGAGGGGATCCACTGGAACAGCTGTTGGGAGACAGATGGTAGCCTCCCGTCAAGGCCATCCAGCGTGTTCTTTAACGTTGGGTTGTTTTACCTCTGAGCGGCACTTTTTTGCACACCATGGGCTAAATGGCCAGGTCACATGGACCCCGAAGGCTCAGAGAAGGTTGGGGGAGGGGACCCACTGGAACAGCTGTTGGGAGACAGATGGTAGCCTCCCGTCAAGGCCATCCAGCGTGTTCTTTAACGTTGGGTTGTTTTACCTCTGAGCGGCACATTTTTGCACACCATGGGCTAAATGGCCAGGTCACATGGACCCCGAAGGCTCAGAGAAGGTTGGGGGAGGGGACCTACTGGAACAGCTGTTGGGAGACAGATGATAGCCTCCCGTCAAGGCCATCCAGCGTGTTCTTTAACGTGCACAGGGTATGGCTCTCCCGCACACGGGGCCACGGCTTAACGTCCCATCCGACGGACGGCGGCCTTTTCAAGTCCATCGGTGTCTCCTACTGACCGTGGGCAGGGCGGGGAATTTTCCGGAGATAAATCTCAACGCTGACCCAGCTGGAACTCGAACCTGGGAACTACAGATTACGAGCCTGGCGCGCTACCGACTGAGCCACCCTCTAAAGAAAGGCAGTTCAGTCTTTAGACTGATCTTCACATGTTTTGATCTAGAGAGAGAAATCATTACTAATCCTGTAGCATGAGAGAACCACACTACTATTGGGGTCATGGTTTCATGATCTGGGATGACATTATGTCAAATGGATGCATCCTAATTCATGTTTTGTCTAAGACATTCTGACCAGAAATGTACGGACGATATCTTTAACCCGTGTCAAAAACATCTAAATGTCAGAACTCAGAAATGAGGGGGATTTTCAGATCCGGTGTGGCATTCAAGGTCAAATAGAGGTCGGAGATGACTGCCTAGATTTCCAAATTTAAAAAAAAATTAAACTATAAACTGTATAAAGTATTTTAAATTGCAGACGGTTTATTAAGAAAAAATTCGGAAAACAAATGCAGACGTATTAAATATCGTTTTTCATAAGGTAGGGTTGGGTTGTTTTACCTCTGAGCGGCACTTTTTTGCACACCATGGGCTAAATGGCCAGGTCACATGGACCCCGAAGGCTCAGAGAAGGTTGGGGGAGGGGACCTACTGGAACAGCTGTTGGGAGACAGATGATAGCCTCCCGTCAAGGCCATCCAGCGTGTTCTTTAACGTGCACAGGGTATGGCTCTCCCGCACACGGGGCCACGGCTTAACGTCCCATCCGACGGACGGCGGCCTTTTCAAGTCCATCGGTGTCTCCTACTGACCGTGGGCAGGGCGGGGAATTTTCCGGAGATAAATCTCAACGCTGACCCAGCTGGAACTCGAACCTGGGAACTACAGATTACGAGCCTGGCGCGCTACCGACTGAGCCACCCTCTAAAGAAAGGCAGTTCAGTCTTTAGACTGATCTTCACATGTTTTGATCTAGAGAGAGAAATCATTACTAATCCTGTAGCATGAGAGAACCACACTACCATTGGGGTCATGGTTTCATGATCTGGGATGACATTATGTCAAATGGATGCATCCTAATTCATGTTTTGTCTAAGACATTCTGACCAGAAATGTACGGACGATATCTTTAACCCGTGTCAAAAACATCTAAATGTCAGAACTCAGAAATGAGGGGGATTTTC
Organism: Ryuthela nishihirai; assembly: GCA_038380435.1. Classification (NCBI taxonomy): domain Eukaryota; kingdom Metazoa; phylum Arthropoda; class Arachnida; order Araneae; family Heptathelidae; genus Ryuthela; species Ryuthela nishihirai. The sequence goes on along the minus strand of JAWZYU010000397.1, from coordinate 126,123 downwards.
AGATCCGGTGTGGCATTCAAGGTCAAATAGAGGTCGGAGATGACTGCCTAGATTTCCAAATTTAAAAAAAAATTAAACTATAAACTGTATAAAGTATTTTAAATTGCAGACGGTTTATTAAGAAAAAATTCGGAAAACAAATGCAGACGTATTAAATATCGTTTTTCATAAGGTAGGGTTGGGTTGTTTTACCTCTGAGCGGCACTTTTTTGCACATCATGGGCTAAATGGCCAGGTCACAAGGACCCCGAAGGCTCAGAGAAGGTTGGGGGAGGGGACCCACTGGAACAGCTGTTGGGAGACAGATGGTAGTCTCCCGTCAAGGCCATCCAGCGTGTTCTTTAACGTGCACAGGGTATGGCTCTCCCGCACACGGGGCCACGGCTTAACGTCCCATCCGACGGACGGCGGCCTTTTCAAGTCCATCGGTGTCCCCTACTGACCGTGGGCAGGGCGGGGAATTTTGCGGAGATAAATCTCAACGCTGACCCAGCTGGGACTCGAACCTGGGAACTACAGATTACGAGCCTGACGCGCTACCGACTGAGCCACCCCCGCCCCTTTTTCATAATCAACAGCGCTGGAAATCATTTGCAAACTGTTCCATCAAAGGACCTGATTCTGTTATCCGAATTACATAATGCTAATCACTTGCATGATGAGTAGCTTGTTCAATGTGTAATTTTTGAAAACTTTGGTTGATTCGATAAATGCGAATAAGAGTTTCCTGATAAAACTCTTTGTACAGTCGCTCAAAAAAGTATCCGAACACTGTGTTGATTGCAGAATTCAGAAAAAGTATCTGGCAATGATTTTTTTAGAAATTAGTGATCTGGCAACCTTCGTGTCACGTAATTAGAGAATTTAGAAAAAATATCTGGAGCGTGTACAGCAACTGTACACGCTCCAGTTTGCTGTGAACGGTAACTGCACACGCTCAATATTTCCGTGAGTGAGCCCACACGATCTAGTATCAAAATAATATGACCACCTACAGTCGCTCAAAAAAGTATCCGAACACTATGGTTGATTACAGAATTCAGAAAAAATATCTGGCAACGATTTTTTTAGAAATTAGTGATCTAATTTCTAAAAAATAGATTTTTTTAGAAATTAGTGATCTAATTTCTAAAAAAAGATCTTTTTTTTTAAATTAGTGATCTAATTTCTAAAAAATAGATTTTTTTAGAAATTAGTGATCTAATTTCTAAAAAAAATCGTTGCCAGATATTTTTTCTGAATTCTGTAATCAACCATAGTGTTCGGATACTTTTTTGAGCGACTGTAGGTGGTCATATTATTTTGATACTAGATCGTGTGGACTCACTCACGGAAATATTGAGCGTGTGCAGTTACCGTTCACAGCAAACTGGAGCGTGTGCAGTAACTGCACAGTTTGCTGTGAAGTTACTGTTGTTTGCAGTAACTTTTGCTGTGAATTTTAACTGGAGCGTTTACAGTTTGCTGTGACCGTGTTTGCTGTGAACGGTAGCTGGAGCGTGTACAGTTGCTGTACACGCTCCAGATATTTTTCCTGAATTCTGTAATCGCGTGACACGAAGGTTGCCAGATCACTAATTTCTAAAAAAAAAAACTTGACAGATATTTTTTCTGAATTCTGTAATCACCCACAGTGTTCGGATACTTTTTTTGAGCGACTGTACCAGTGACTTCCAAATTTTACATTTTTACAATTTCTAGTTCTGTTTGAACATTAGTCAACCGAGTTTGAATTCAAAATAAATAAACAAACCGTTGCAATACAATGGCGTTCCCTATTTGTGTGTGTGTGTATTAAAAAAAATAGATATTTGAGTTCCCTCGTGGCACCACACTTTGCGAATCACTTCTTTGAGGAGAATGGTTCGGCTTTGTCTTTCCAGGAAACGATTTTAAAAATTTAACAAAAGTGAAAAATTGTAGTATTTTTAAACCCTTTTATGTCTTTAAACGTAAAAATTATTTATTATTAATGTGATACAAAATAAATAATTATTTTTTTTCTCGTTAGCAGAAAAGAAATATCATTATAAAGTATCCCCCAAGTATTAGCGTCGAAACTGGTATCTTTCTTTCTGATTTAGGAGCGAATATACGAGGTGCATCGCGCAGTAATGAGGGGTCGGATCCGAGATGTTCAGACTTTACTGGACAGGAAGAAACTCGCCTTGGCTCGGGATCCCCTTGGCGCGACGACGCTGCACAAGGCAGTCATGTACGGACATTATGACATCGCCCAATACATTGCTTACAATTTCCCTCTGGTGAAAGATGCCAAAGATTTGGTAAGAATATCTCCATTTATCTATTGTGACATTTTATCTCTCTGTATAATTATAATTAAAATTGCTCTCCATATAAGGAATTGACAAATCATTTTTTTTCTTCTGTTACGCTTAGACAAGATTAGGAAAGGCGAGCCAGTGTACAGCTGTTAAGGCACCTATGGAATCCTCCTGTTTAGTCCATTCAGCATAAACCTTTAGTTTTCAGTCATTGAAATCTAATGTGATATTGAATATTTAGAGAAACGGAGCCTTAAAATCCTGAAAAGCCTCAGGCCACTTTTAACGACTTGAGAACACTTGTTAAGTTTCAGTTTCAAACGGCATTCGTTGTTGAATATATAATGCACCTCATCCAAAAACAGTCAAAAATTTGACCAACACTACTGAAAAAATATACCGTATATTTCCGCAGTTAAGACGATAGTTGAATCATAAAAAAGACCCCCAAAATCCGGATCGTCTTATAGGATAGATACAAAAAAAATTAGATTGAAATTTATATAAATTGAAACCATTATTACTACAACTTATCTAAAAATCTATCATATTATTTAAATACGCTATATGATAATACATTACATTGTAATAGTAAATAATGCATTACATTGTAATAGTAAAACAATACTCAAACAAAATAAATATTAAAAGTTATGTTTATTGAGCTACTGAGGAAAAAACGGACAAACCGTAATTATTTACTAGTACAGAGTAGGGTATGTCCACAAAATAGAATAGCCCATACGACGCTTTTGTGAATAGTCAAGGTCATGACCCGAATGCCCGAATCAGTGCGAATGTTTGCGAATAGGACATAATTCCGTATACGCTATACAGTATTATTATCCAGATGATGATCGCCGATCGAAACTAAATTCATAGGCCGTTGATAGTTTGGGATCGTCTTATAGGACAGATATATGCTAAACCTATAAAACTTTGACGAAAATTTATACCTCGTCTTATCTGAAGGTCGTCTTATCTGCGGAAATATACGGTAAATTTAAAATTTTTTTTAAATACCTATCTTCCTATAGAGCCCTAAAACGTAGAAAATAAATCTAAAGTATATCGATGGTGCAATCGGCCACTGAGTTCGTATTCACTTCGAAGGAAGGTTAGGTCTCGGCACTCTTGGGAGGAGATAAATCGGCGCACTCTCTTCCTTTGAAGGGAATACGAACTCAGTGATTGCGCCTTCGGTGAGGGAGTCTGCAATCGCTAAAATAAAAGTACAAATCCGGAATAACAAGGGAGAAAATGTAACAGTGAAGAAATCGCCAAAAAATTTCAGAATAACAAAGGAAAAAATAACGTTGAAAGAATCGGCAGTAACATGGAAAAATTAAACAATGACGTATTCGGCAATAACAAAAAAAAAAGGCTGATGGAATCGGAAATAACAAACATTAAAAAAAAATTTTTTTTTTGTCGTTTGATTGTCCGTCTGTAAACATTCAACTTCTTTTTTGTTTTAAGAAGTAATTTGAAAAATTCTTTTTGTATCGAATCTTATTGATTTTATTAATTGATATTTGGTATTGATGAGATATTGTGATTCGTATTTGCCCAGTCTTCAAATAGTTTTAACAGCGCCCTCTAACGGTGGAAAAATTTGACCTCCTCCAAAACAATTTCTGTAATTGAATAATGCAACTGATTTTAGGGAATTTTAAAAATTTGCTAAAATGAGTCTCTATTTATGCTAGAAATTTGGAATATGGAAGGTAGGTTGGGTTGTTTTACCTCTGAGCGTCACTTTTTTGCACACCATGGGCTAAATGGCCAGGTCACATGGACCCCGAAGGCTTAGAGAAGGTTGGGGGAGGGGACCTATTGGAACAGCTGTTGGGAGACAGATGGTAGCCTCCCGTCAAGGCCATCCAGCGTGTTCTTTAACGTGCACAGGGTATGGCTCTCCCGCATACGGAGCCACGGTTCAACGTCCCATCTGACGGACGGCGGCCTTTCCAAGCCCATCGGTCTCCGCTACTGACCGTAGGCAGGACGGGGAATTTTTGTGGAGATAAATCTCAACGCTGACCCAGCTGGGACTCGAACCTGGGAACTATAGATTACGAGCCTGGTGCGCTACCGACTGAGCCACCCCCGCCCCTATATGGAAGGCAGAGTGCGATTGATGATCAAGAGGGTTTAGATTTTGACGGCAATGATTTTCCCCTCTTATACCCAAGGGGGCGGGAAAAGCATTTTTTTTTTATAAAATAGATAAATGAGAATTATTTTTGTGGTTTATAGGAACTGATAAAATATTACTATTTGCATTTTCCTAATCATATCTTAATTCTAATTTACACTGTTAGAGGGCGCTAAAGAGAGAAGATAAAAACTTCATTCTCTTTAAAAACGATCGTCCTATATTCTCCAGAGAGGCTCTATTATTCTTTCAGCTGAGTTCATGTTCTATATTTATAATTTTTCTTCTTTTTAGGATGGCCGCACCCCCCTTCACTATGCAGCTGTGTTGAAGGACAACCATCAGATCTACAACTTGTTGGTTAGTTTAGGAGCTAATGCTTTGGTTTTGGACTACGTAAGTAAATTGCACTAAAATTATCTTTAAAATAAGTTTGCGTAACGTATTATAATTTAAGCGATCCCATGAACGAGTGGTTAGCGCGCTTGGCTATTGATCTACGGGACCTGGGTTCTAGCCCCGGGTAAGGCATGGATGTTCGTGTTGTTTTCTGCTGAGGTCCTGCCATCCTCTCAGATCTTCTACTGTGGCATATAAAACTGACAGGCTCCTGTCAGACCTCTGTGGCAAGCAGCTGCTTGAGAGGGTATCTATTTATATTTATTTATTATAATTTACACATATTTACGAAATTCCAGTTGGCCATATTCTGAAAATTTATTTTACGGAAATGCACTGATTTGCCAATTTGTTAGTTGCATCACCCCACGTCACATAAATGGAGCGACTTTGAACTTGCCGTGATAGTGTGCGGTTCCAAAATGCCCGTCCTCCCGGGGGTGGCTCAGTTGGTAGCGCGCCAGGCTCGTAATCTGTAGTTCCCAGGTTCGAGTCCCAGCTGGGTCAGCGTTGAAATTTATCTCCGCAAAATTCCCCCGCCCTGCCCACGGTCAGTAGGGGACACCGATGGGCTTGGAAAGGCCGCCGTCAGTCGGATGGGACGTTAAGCCGTGGCCTCGTGTGCGGGAGAGCCATACCCTGTGCACGTTAAAGAACACGCTGGATGGCCTTGACGGGAGGCTACCATCTGTCTCCCAACAGCTGTTCCAGTGGGTCCCCTCCCCCAGCCTTCTCTGAGCCTTCGGGGTCCTTGTGACCTGGCCGTTTAGCCCATGGGGGGCAAAAATAGTGCCGCTCAGAGGTAAAACAACACAACTATTCGCTATTTTAATGTGTACAGCACATTGAATCGTGTGAGCTCACAAAAACCTGGATCGTGTGGGCCCACTCACGGAAATATTGAGCGTGTGCAGTTACCGTTCACAGCAAACTGGAGCGTGTGCAGTAACTGCACACGTTCCAATTTGCTGTGAACGGTAACTGGAGCGTGTATAGTTGCTGTACAGGCTCCAGATATTTTTCCTGAATTCTGTAATCACGTGACACGAAGGTTGCCAGATCACTAATTTCTAAAAAAATCGTTGCCAGATATTTTTTCTGAATTCTGTAATCAACCATAGTGTTCGGATATTTTTTTTATGTATATAATGCGTATGAATATATAATGCAATGAATATGGAGCGTGTGCAGTTACCGTTCACAGCAAACTGTAGCGGTTGCGGTTAATGTTCACAGCACATTGGATCGTGTGAGCTCACAAAGACCTGGATCGTGTGGGCTCACTCACGGAAATATTGAGCGTGTGCAGTTACCGTTCACAGCAAACTGGAGCGTGTGCAGTAACTGCACACGCTCCAGTTTGCTGTGAACGGTAACTGGAGCGTGTACAGTTGCTGTACACGCTCCAGATATTTTTCCTGAATTCTGTAATCACGTGACACGAAAGATTACCAGATCACTAATTTCTAAAAAAAGGTCCATTGATTGTGTGAGTTATAATTTTACTGAATTGACTTTTAGTTCCTGATCGCTTTCTTCTTTGATCTTGTTTTCCAGAGAGGAAAGACTCCAGAATATTACCTTCAGTTCCCGGATCATCTGAATTTGGAGCAGATTATTAAACAGAGTCAGAGAGCGAATGCGAATTACATGGCAAACCATACAAATCGCATTAAGGCGATATCCCCAAAGAGAAGTAAGTCTCCACATTTCTTGCAATAAAATACTTCTAAAATAGTGCACACTTTTAAACAGTTTCATTTTCACCTTAAGTTCACTTTCCGACTTTAAACGCCTTAAAATGCACTGGGGTGGTCTTTCCAGAAACACTTTCTTCTAGTCGAGGCCCGTCCAATTTTGTGAAGAGCCAAAAGGAAAAGAACTTTATTCTTAAAGAGCCGCAGGAAAATATTCTTTACTTAAAAATGATTGGGTTGTTTTACCTCTGAGTGGCACTTTTTACACATCATGGGCTAAATGGCCAGGTCACATGGACCCCGAAGGCTCAGAGAAGGTTGGGGGAGGGGACCCACTGGAACAGCAGTTGGGAGACAGATGGTAGCCTCCCGTCAAGGCCATCCAGCGTGTTCTTTAACGTTGGGTTGTTTTACCTCTGAGCGGCACTTTTTTGCACACCATGGGCTAAATGGCCAGGTCACATGGACCCCGAGGGCTCAGAGAAGGTTAGAGGGGGGACCCACTGGAACAGCTGTTGGGAGACAGATGGTAGCCTCCCGTCAAGGCCACCTAGCGTGTTCTTTAACGTTGGGTTGTTTTACCTCTGAGCGGCACTTTTTTGCATACCATGGGCTAAACGGCCAGGTCACCTGGACCCCGAAGGCTCAGGGAATGTTGGGGGAGGGGACCCACTGGAACAGCTGTTGGGAGACAGATGGTAGCCTCCCGTCAAGGCCACCCAGCGTGTTCTTTAACGTTGGGTTGTTTTACCTCTGAGCGGCACTTTTTTGCACACCATGGGCTAAATGGCCAGGTCACATGAACCCCGAAGTCTCAGAGAAGGTTAGGGGAGGGGACCCACTGGAACAGCTGTTGGGAGACAGATGGTAGCCTCCCGCCAAGGCCATCCAGCGTGTTCTTTAACGTGCACAGGGTATGGCTCTCCCGCACACGGCACCACGGCTTAACGTCCCATCCGACGGACGGCGGCCTTTCCAAGCCCATCGGTGTCCCCTACTGACCGTGGGCAGGGCGGGGAATTTTGCGGAGATAAATCTCAACGCTGACCCAGCTGGGAGATAGCTGGGACTCGAACTTGGGAACTACAGATTACGAGCCTGGCGCGCTACCGACTGAGCCACCCCCTCCCCATGTGTGCATAAAAGTGTCGCTCTGAGGTAAAATGAAAAGATTGCATGAAGCGTTCTCCGCGTCCGCGTTATGTATTGCACGTAGAATTTTTGCTATCTTAAATCTCTTATTTTTAAAGTAAAGTGCTTATCGTGCCTGTCCAAATTTTGGAGTGAAGATTCATGAAGCTTTGAGGAGTCGCCTGGTAAGACTTTAATTTTATAAACGTGCCTCGTTGCTTTATATCTGATCGTTGCTTAAAAGAAGGACGATCAGTCTCTTTGTCACAAAGCGACGCCATGTCACTGAGAAGCGTCATTTAGTTGGCAGTGGCCTTGACCTCGATCAGCGTGCCTTTCGTTTTGCTACCGGCAACTGACCGCAACTCCCTCGCTGACATCTACCGAGCAGAACATCGGAGATCCCAAAACGAGATGACGACTCAAGTCATCTGCACAACCCCTCAGGCGAACGGAGATGTGTGTGTCGTATGCTCTTCCCCAGCTGTAAACGACAGTGATAGCATAATGTGCAATAGTCTATGTAAAAACCTATTTCACTTCTCTTGACTGAAAATTTTTTTAAAAAGATGTCATCTGAAGCCAAAGGTAGATGGAGATGCTACAAATGCCGGAACCAAAGGTAGATGGAGATGCTACAAATGCCGGAACCAAAGGTAGATGGAGATGCTACAAATGCCGGAACCAAAGGTAGATGGAGATGCTACAAATGCCGGAACCAAAGGTAGATGGAGATGCTACAAATGCCGGAACCAAAGGCAGATGGAGATGCTACAAATGCCGGAACCAAAGGTAGATGGAGATGCTACAAATGCCGGAACCAAAGGTAGATGGAGATGCTACAAATGCCGGAACCAAAGGCAGATGGAGATGCTACAAATGCCGGAACCAAAGGTAGATGGAGATGCTACAAATGCCGGAACCAAAGGTAGATGGAGATGCTACAAATGCCGGAACCAAAGGTAGATGGAGATGCTACAAATGCCGGAACCAAAGGTAGATGGAGATGCTACAAATGCCGGAACCAAAGGTAGATGGAGATGCTACAAATGCCGGAACCAAAGGTAGATGGAGATGCTACAAATGCCGGAACCAAAGGTAGATGGAGATGCTACAAATGCCGGAACCAAAGGCAGATGGAGATGCTACAAATGCCGGAACCAAAGGTAGATGGAGATGCTACAAATGCCGGAACCAAAGGCAGATGGAGATGCTACAAATGCCGGAACCAAAGGTAGATGGAGATGCTACAAATGCCGGAACCAAAGGTAGATGGAGATGCTACAAATGCCGGAACCAAAGGTAGATGGAGATGCTACAAATGCCGGAACCAAAGGCAGATGGAGATGCTACAAATGCCGGAACCAAAGGTAGATGGAGATGCTACAAATGCCGGAACCAAAGGTAGATGGAGATGCTACAAATGCCGGAACCAAAGGTAGATGGAGATGCTACAAATGCCGGAACCAAAGGTAGATGGAGATGCTACAAATGCCGGAACCAAAGGCAGATGGAGATGCTACAAATGCCGGAACCAAAGGTAGATGGAGATGCTACAAATGCCGGAACCAAAGGTAGATGGAGATGCTACAAATGCCGGAACCAAAGGTAGATGGAGATGCTACAAATGCCGGAACCAAAGGCAGATGGAGATGCTACAAATGCCGGAACCAAAGGTAGATGGAGATGCTACAAATGCCGGAACCAAAGGTAGATGGAGATGCTACAAATGCCGGAACCAAAGGTCTTCAATTATATTAAGCCTAGAAGCGGAAGGCAATCCTGCGACAGTGCCCCACGTGGAAAATGCACCCGAAAAGCTGGCAACACAGAGCGAGGGAACCGACGACAGGAAACAGCGAGGACAAAAATCGAGAGATTTTGTGGGTGAACAGATTAGTTACAGTGATTTGTGCCAATTGAAAGAAGATATTGTTGCAATTCTGAGGACTGATAATCTTGCAGTTAAGGGTGAATTGGCACTTATTAAAGCAGAATTAAAAGATGTTAGGAAAGAATTATATGAATATAGAGATTGTAGGACTAAAAGAAACACCAAACGAAAATCTACCAGAATTAATTAAAACAATTGGGATTAATTAAAACAATTGGGGAAAAGTTAAAGATAACTGTGGGTGATTACGGAGAACTCGTCTACATGTATTGATCATGTATTTCTTAGAACCAAAGAATTATATAACTGTAATATATTTCTGGATGACATTGGAATTACAGACCACTGCTTAGTTAAGGTTAATTTGGATATTAAAATTGAACAAAAATTAAAAAATGATGAAATAAAAATGGTAGATTTGAAAAGATTAACGAACTTAATTGCAAATATAAAATGGGATGATATATATATATTGACGGTTCTGTTAATGCTTCTTTTAAAAATTTAATTGATACACTAAGCCATTTAATTGATGATTCAACGAAAGTAAAGAAAAAACGTTTTAAGAAAATTAAACCGTGGATGACAAATGAATTAGCAATTTTAATAAATTATCGTAACACTCTGTTTAAGGAAATGAAGAAGAATCCTACAGATATGTCGCTTAAACTGTCATTTTCCCGATACAGAAATTTTGTTACTACTGCCATAAGGGAAACAAAAACACAATACTAATAAATTTTCCAAAGCAGGTAAAAATCAGAAAAAGCAGTGGAATGTAATAAATGAAATATGTGGTAACTTTAAAGAGAAAGAAACTATCCCCGTGCAATTAAAAGTAAAAACGAGTTAATTAAATATGATGAAGACCCTTGTAAATTTGCAAATTTCTTCAACGATTATTTTGCCGGAATTGCACGAAATTTGAACAAAGATTTAGTTCAAACAAATTCTGATTGGGAAGGAGACGGAAAATCATCAACTGCGGTAAGTTCTTTCTCTTAACGCCAATAATAGCTAAAGATATTAGGACTCAAATTATACTTCTACCAAAAAATAAATCTCCAGGTTTTGATGGCTTAACCGCAGAAATAATTCATCTGTTGGGAGAAACATTTATCGAAATACTTGTAAATCTATTTAATCTATCCATTGAGCAAGGAATTTTCCCTGATGTTTTGAAAAAAGCTACTATTGTTCCTATTTTTAAAGACGGTGACCAAAAGGAATTAGGGAATTATAGACCTATTGCATTACTCTCAGTAATATCTAAAATTTTTGAAAAAATAGTGAAAAATAAATTATATGAATATCTGGAAAAAAAGTGTTTTCTCAGTAGCAATCAGTTTGGGTTTAGAGAAAAAATGGGTACGGATGATACATTTTTGCAGGTAACAAATACGATTTACACAGCTATGAATAACAATGATCATGCATTAACAATCTTTCTGGACATTAAAAAAGCATTCGATACGGTAAATCATCAAAAAATAATGCAAAAATTACAAGCTGCTGGAGTTAGAGGAGTGGCATTGAATTGGTTTCGCAGTTATTTAGCTAACAGAAGGCAAAGAATAAAAATAAAAGATACATTCAGTGCTTGGACTAAAGTTGAATACGGAGTGCCCCAGGGATCTGTTCTGGGTCCCTTATTATTTATTATTTACATTAATGATCTAGATTCCATTAATCTAACAGGTAAATTAACTATTTTTGCTGACGACACTTGCCTGACATATACTGGTTCTGATTCTTCGATTATTTTTAAACAAGCAAATAGTGATCTAGAATTAATTAGAAACTGGACCACGAGTAATTTTTTAACAATTAATCTGACAAAGACAAATGCAGTTTATTTCTACTTAAAGAAAAATAGTTCTGTTACAGATATTTTGCACCGCAATCAATTGAAATATCATGATACGAATTGTTCATCGAAAAGTCACTGTAATTGTCCTCAAATTCCTTTTGTGCCGTCAGTGAAATATTTAGGTATTTGGATTGATGCAGGCCTAACTTGGAAAGTGCATGCAACATGGGTAAAAAGAAAGGTCATCCGTAACCTGGCCCGCTTATATCTTGTAAGACATTTATTTTCATTTAAATTTATGTGTACATTATATTATGCGTTAATCTATTCTCAACTAACATATGGTATAAAATCTTGGAGAGACATTTATTTCAATAATTTTAAACAACTTTTAGTGCTGCAAAAGAGATTTATTCGCTTATTAACTAAAAGCCCAAAAACGCAACCTTCATTACCTTTGTTTCGAGAAGCAGGAATTTTGCCTTTACGCTATGATTATTTTTTCGAAATAATTCAATACTTTTACTTTAGAAATGATAGCATCAAAACTGACACGAATAATTACCAATTACGACGAGATAAAAACATAAATTATGAAATTCCTGCATTACATAAGGAAATTTTTGTTCACTATTATTTGTACTTCGCACCGAAATTCCTTTCCTCTCTCCCGGTCAACATGAAAAATATCACGAATTATCATTTGTTTTCTAAAGTTCTCAAGAATTACATTTTGAAACTGGATGACGTGGAAACTTTTTTGCATTAATCTACTATAACTGTTATATGTAACACGGATATTGAATGTTTCTGACTTTCACACTTCTGGATTACTAGAAATTTTTTGTTTTGAGTTGTTTTCGTTTTTCTTTTGTGTATTATTCAATGTGACGACTGATGTTTTAAATTGAAATTGTTTCTATATTGAGATCTCACGAACGAGCCTGCTCTTGTGAGACTTCAAAAGTTTTTGTACACTGTAAAACATTATCTGAAATAAAAATTATCTATCTATCTATCTAAGAAAGTAACAGAAAGATTTAATTCTGAAGAAAGTATTATTATTTTGTTGCCCTGGTGTGTTATCAACAGCTTTTAATTTGTTTCTATTTATCAGGATCTCCATATTTCTTGAGGAATGCCCACATCCGTGACGTCCCCCCTGACTCTCAACACAGGACGGGGGAAAAGGTTTCCATCGAGGAACTCGTAAGTCCTGCTACCATTTTCGTTAACTCCTTTTACAGGTTTGCTTTTGCATATTTTGAAATACGGATAGCTTGTGAAAATCAAACACTCAGTGCATATCTTACGAATAATCGGAGATTAATGAACAAAAACGTATCATAATTCTTTTTTTTTAGGTTTTTATAGGCACTGGTTTTTATAAAAACATTTTTCTCGATTCGCTTCAAAAATGTGTAGTGAGAAATTGAAGACTTTTTGTCAGACCTTGTTTTGAAGAGGCTACTAAAACACGAGTCAGCATTTCAACCAACCAAAAGTAAACGTGGCACTCGTCTTGAAGGGTTTGCGTGAGTTGTTTTACTTCTGAGCTGATCTCATTTGTACACAGTGGGCTAATGGCCAGGTCACAAGAACTCAGGGAAAGTTGGGTTGTTTTACCTCTGAGCGGCACTTTTTTGCACACCATGGGCTAAATGGCCAGGTCACATGGACCCCGAAGTCTCAGAGAAGGTTGTGGGAGGGGACCCACTGGAACAGCTGTTGGGAGACAGATGGTAGCCTCCCATCAAGGCCATCCAGCGTGTTCTTTAACGTTGGATTGTTTTACCTCTGAGCGGCACTCTTTCGCACACCATAGGCTAAATGGCCAGGTCACATGGAACCCGAAGGCTCAGAGAAGGTTGGGGGAGGGGACCCACTGGAACAGCTGTTGGGAGACAGATGGTAGCCTCCCGTCAAGGCCATCCAGCGTGTTCTTTAACGTGCACAGGGTATGGCTCTCCCGCACACGGGACCACGGCTTAACGTCCCATCCGACGGACGGCGGCCTTTCCAAGCCCATCGGTGTCCTCTACTGACCGTGGGCAGGGCGGGGAATTTTGCGGAGATAAATCTGAACGCTGACCCAGCTGGGACACGAACCTGGGAACTACAGATTACGAGCCTGGCGCGCTACCGACTGAGACACCCCCGCCCCAGGAAAAGTTGGAAAAAGGGATTCATTAGACAGACGAAAGCCTCCCCGTCAAGGCCATCCAGCATGTTCTTTAAAGTGCAATAGGTTTGACTTTCTGCACCCCCCGTGGCAACGTCTTTATGTCCCATCCAAAGAATGGCCACTTTTCCAAGCCCATCAGCGCCCCCTTTCTGATCTAGGGCAAAGGATAGGGGTTCAGCGGAAATAAATCTCAACGCGCTTGCAATTGGAACTCGAACCTCGGATTACGAATAGATTACGAACTTTCCCGCGCTGCCGTCTTAGTAATGGGGGCGGGGGTGCCCACGGTCAGTAGGGGACACCGATGGGCTTGGAAAGACCGCCGTCCATCGGATGGGACGTTAAGCCGTGGCCCCGTGTACGGGAGAGAGCCATACTCTGTGCACGTTAAAGAACACGCTGGATGGCCTTGACGGGAGGCTACCACCTGTCTCCCAACAGCTGTTCCAGTGGGTTCCCTCCCCTAACCTTCTCTGAGCCTTCGGGGTCCATGTGACCTGGCCATTTAGCCCATGGTGTGCAAAAAAGTGCCGCTCAGAGGTAAAACAACCCAACGTTAAAGAACACGCTGGATCGCCTTGACAGGAGGCTACCATCTGTCTCCCAACAGCTGTTCCAGTGGGTCCTCTCCCCCAACCTTCTCTGAGCCTTCGGGGTCCATGTGACCTGGCCATTTAGCCCATGGTGTGCAAAAAAGTGCCGCTCAGAGGTAAAACAACCCAACGTTAAAGAACACGCTGGATCGCCTTGACAGGAGGCTACCATATGTCTCCCAACAGCTGTTCCAGTGGGTCCTCTCCCCCAACCTTCTCTGAGCCTTCGGGGTCCATGTGACCTGGCCATTTAGCCCATGGTGTGCAAAAAAGTGCCGCTCAGAGGTAAAACAACCCAACCCGTCTTAGCCAATCTCCGCTCCCTTCGAAGGCTTGCATTTTCGGTGAGGTTATTTTACCAAAACAACAACAACTCCATGATTGCAGTTCGAAAATATCACCAGTGAAGTTGATTAAGAAAATGATCTCTTTCGCAAAAAACGGCGAAGAAATTCGAAGAAACATGATTTCATTGTAGTTGATGTTGCTGACAAGATTGCATTGGCTGCAAAGAATCAGCAGAGGAGAGATAGAATCGAAGGGATGTCTCTTGCATGGCCTAACATTCCTCTAAGTTCTTTATTCATATGACATTGGTTGTATTGTTTGGGTTGTTTTACCTCTGAGCGGCACTTTTTTTGCACACCATGGGCTAAATGGCCGGCCACATGGACCCCGAAGGCTCAGAGAAGGTTGGGGGAGAGGACCCACTGGAACAGCTGTTGGGAGACAGATGGTAGCCTCCTGTCAAGGCGATCCAGCGTGTTCTTTAACGTTGGGTTGTTTTACCTCTGAGCGGCACTTTTTTGCACACCATGGGCTAAATGGCCAGGTCACATGGACCCCGAAGGCTCAGAGAAGGTTGGGGGAGAGGACCCACTGGAACAGCTGTTGGGAGACAGATGGTAGCCTCCTGTCAAGGCGATCCAGCGTGTTCTTTAACGTTGGGTTGTTTTACCTCTGAGCGGCACTTTTTTGCACACCATGGGCTAAATGGCCAGGTCACATGGACCCCGAAGGCTCAGAGAAGGTTGGGGGAGAGGACCCACTGGAACAGCTGTTGGGAGACAGATGGTAGCCTCCTGTCAAGGCGATCCAGCGTGTTCTTTAACGTTGGGTTGTTTTACCTCTGAGCGGCACTTTTTTGCACACCATGGGCTAAATGGCCAGGTCACATGGACCCCGAAGGCTCAGAGAAGGTTGGGGGAGGGGACCCACTGGAACAGCTGTTGGGAGACAGATGGTAGCCTCCCGTCAAGGCCATCCAGCGTGTTCTTTAACGTGCACAGGGTATGGCTCTCCCGCACACGGGGTCACGGCTTAACGTCCCCTCCGACGGACGGCGGCCTTTCCAAGTCCATCGGTATCCCCTACTGACCGTGGGCAGGGCGGGAGAATTATGCGGAGATAAATCTCAACGCTGACCCAGCTGGGACTCGAACCTGGGAACTGCAGATTACGAGCCTGGCGCGCTACCGACTGAGCCACCCCCGCCCCAACGACATTGGTATTTGTAGAAGATCTGTCCATGTGATGTGCCAGCTAACACCACGTGACTCACAGAAATGAAAGTATTTCTCTCCTTTGCTTCTGGCTGAGACGAAATGAATGACAAGTCTGAAGTGGTCCTGAAAGACGACAGTGTCATTATAAAAGCATACCCATAGTTAAAAATCTATATTTTGTTAAATAATTAGGTAACAGAAGTAATTGTGTATCAAATGTCAAGAAAGCCTCAAAGTTTGGTTTTTTGTTCAACGGATTTCAATGTAGGCACCATTAGTGGCACGATAGTCAACTTCCACACGTACTCTGCTCAGCACGTTTGATGTAACACTTGCAGCAGCTGCAATGATTCTTTCCTTTAAATACTGTAAATTGCGAACTTTTTCGGAAAAAATATTATTTTTAATGTTTCTCCCCCAAAAAAGAAGTCCAATGGTGCGAAATTGAGACTTCTCGGGGACAGAAGATGGGTCTACCTCCATCAACAGAGCGATTTGAAAATTTAGCATTAATGGGATAAATGGTGAAATAAATAAACAAAACAAATCTGCCAAATGGTTCAGACTCTACACGTGACACGAGGGATGGATGTCTGATCTTTCGGCTATTCTCTCTAGGCGGCGGCTTCTTTAAGAACGGATGCCAGCCGCTGTCTAGGCGGCGGCTTCTTTAAGATGAAACGGATGCCAGCCGCTCTCTAGGCGACGGCTTCTTTAAGATGAAACGGATGCCAGCCGCTCTCTAGGCGGCGGCTTCTTTAAGATGAAACGGATGCCAGCCGCTCTCTAGGCGACGGCTTCTTTAAGATGAAACGGATGCCAGCCGCTCTCTAGGCGGCGGTTTCTTTAAGATGAAACGGATGCCAGCCGCTCTCTAGGCGGCGGCTTCTTTAAGATGAGACGGATGCCAGCCGCTCTCTAGGCGGCGGCTTCTTTAAGATGAAACGGATGCCAGCCGCTCTCTAGGCGGCGGCTTCTTTAAGATGAAACGGATGCCAGGAGCTCTCTAGGCGGCGGCTTCTTTAAGATGAAACGGATGCCAGCCGCTCTCTAGGCGACGGCTTCTTTAAGATGAGACGGATGCCAGCCGCTCTCTAGGCGGCGGTTTCTTTAAGATGAAACGGATGCCAGCCGCTCTCTAGGCGGCGGCTTCTTTAAGATGAGACGGATGCCAGCCGCTCTCTAGGCGGCGGCTTCTTTAAGATGAAACGGATGCCAGCCGCTCTCTAGGCGACGGCTTCTTTAAGATGAAACGGATGCCAGCCGCTCTCTAGGCGGCGGCTTCTTTAAGATGAAACGGATGCCAGCCGCTCTCTAGGCGACGGCTTCTTTAAGATGAAACGGATGCCAGCCGCTCTCTAGGCGGCGGTTTCTTTAAGATGAAACGGATGCCAGCCGCTCTCTAGGCGGCGGCTTCTTTAAGATGAGACGGATGCCAGCCGCTCTCTAGGCGGCGGCTTCTTTAAGATGAAACGGATGCCAGCCGCTCTCTAGGCGGCGGCTTCTTTAAGATGAAACGGATGCCAGCCGCTCTCTAGGCGACGGCTTCTTTAAGATGAAACGGATGCCAGCCGCTCTCTAGGCGACGGCTTCTTTAAGATGAGACGGATGCCAGCCGCTCTCTAGGCGGCGGCTTCTTTAAGATGAGACGGATGCCAGCCGCTCTCTAGGCGGCGGCTTCTTTAAGATGAAACGGATGCCAGCCGCTCTCTAGGCGACGGCTTCTTTAAGATGAGACGGATGCCAGCCGCTCTCTAGGCGGCGGCTTCTTTAAGATGAAACGGATGCCAGCCGCTCTCTAGGCGGCGGCTTCTTTAAGATGACACGGATGCCAGCCGCTCTCTAGGCGACGGCTTCTTTAAGATGAGACGGATGCCAGCCGCTCTCTAGGCGGCGGCTTCTTTAAGATGAGACGGATGCCAGCCGCTCTCTAGGCGGCGGCTTCTTTAAGATGAGACGGATGCCAGCCGCTCTCTAGGCGGCGGCTTCTTTAAGATGAGACGGATGCCAGCCGCTCTCTAGGCGACGGCTTCTTTAAGATGAGACGGATGCCAGCCGCTCTCTAGGCGGCGGCTTCTTTAAGATGAGACGGATGCCAGCCGCTCTCTAGGCGGCGGCTTCTTTAAGATGAGACGGATGCCAGCCGCTCTCTAGGCGGCGGCTTCTTTAAGATGAGACGGATGCCAGCCGCTCTCTAGGCAACGGCTTCTTTAAGATGAGACGGATGCCAGCCGCTCTCTAGGCGGCGGCTTCTTTAAGATGAGACGGATGCCAGCCGCTCTCTAGGCGGCGGCTTCTTTAAGATGACACGGATGCCAGCCGCTCTCTAGGCGGCGGCTTCTTTAAGATGAGACGGATGCCAGCCGCTCTCTAGGCGGCGGCTTCTTTAAGATGAGACGGATGCCAGCCGCTCTCTAGGCGGCGGCTTCTTTAAGATGAGACGGATGCCAGCCGCTCTCTAGGCGACGGCTTCTTTAAGATGAGACGGATGCCAGCCGCTCTCTAGGCGACGGCTTCTTTAAGATGAGACGGATGCCAGCCGCTCTCTAGGCGGCGTCTTCTTTAAGATGAGACGGATGCCAGCCGCTCTCTAGGCGACGGCTTCTTTAAGATGAGACGGGTGCCAGCCGCTCTCTAGGCGACGGCTTCTTTAAGATGAGACGGGTGCCAGCCGCTCTCTAGGCGGCGGCTTCTTTAAGATGAAACGGATGCCAGCCGCTCTCTAGGCGGCGGCTTCTTTAAGATGAAACGGATGCCAGCCGCTCTCTAGGCGGCGGCTTCTTTAAGATGAGACAGATGCCAGCCGCGCTCTAGGCGGCGGCTTCTTTAAGATGAGACGGATGCCAGCCGCTCTCTAGGCGGCATCTTCTTTAAGATGAAACAGATGCCAGCCGCTCTCTAGGCGGCGGCTTCTTTAAGATGAGACGGATGCCAGCCGCTCTCTAGGCGGCGGCTTCTTTTAGATGATACGGATGCCAGCCGCTCTCTAGGCGACGGCTTCTTTAAGATGACACGGATGCCAGCCGCTCTCTAGGCGACGGCTTCTTTAAGATGAAACGGATGCCAGCCGCTCTCTAGGCGACGGCTTCTTTAAGATGAGATGGATGCCAGCCGCTCTCTAGGCGGCGGCTTCTTTAAGATGAGACGGATGCCAGCCGCTCTCTAGGCGACGGCTTCTTTAAGATGACACGGATGCCAGCCGCTCTCTAGGCGACGGCTTCTTTAAGATGAGACGGATGCCAGCCGCTCTCTAGGCGGCGGCTTCTTTAAGATGAGATGGATGCCAGCCGCTGTCTAGGCGGCGGCTTCTTTAAGATGAAACGGATGCCAGCCGCTGTCTAGGCGGCGGCTTCTTTAAGATGAAACGGATGCCAGCCGCTCTCTAGGCGGCGGCTTCTTTAAGATGAGACGGATGCCAGCCGCGCTCTAGGCGGCGGCTTCTTTAAGATGAGACGGATGCCAGCCGCTCTCTAGGCGGCATCTTCTTTAAGATGAAACGGATGCCAGCCGCTCTCTAGGCGGCGGCTTCTTTAAGATGAGACGGATGCCAGCCGCTCTCTAGGCGGCGGCTTCTTTTAGATGATACGGATGCCAGCCGCTCTCTAGGCGACGGCTTCTTTAAGATGAAACGGATGCCAGCCGCATGCCTTAGTAACATTTTTCGAACTGTTCTCGTCACTAGATGTTTCACACATTACGTTGTGTTCGAGTTAATCCTTGCGAGAATTGGATGTTATGTCTAAGCAGGTCCTTCGAAGACTCCGAAATTGTGTCTAAGCAGGTCCTTGGGAGACTTCGAAGTTGTGTCTAAGCAGTTCCTTTTGAGAATCGAAGTTGTGTCTAAGAAGTCCTTGGGAAACTTCGAAGTTGTGTCTAAACAGGTCCTTGTGACACTTCGAAGTTGTGTCTAAGCAGGTCCTTGTGAGACTTCGAAGTTCTGTCTAAGCAGGTCCTTGTGAGACTTCGAAGTTGTGTCTAAGCAGGTCCTTGCGAGACTTCGAAGTTGTGTCTAAGCAGGTCCTTGTGAGACTGGAAGTTGTTTTTAAGAAGGTCCTTGGAAGACTTGGAGATTGTGTCTAAACAGTTCCTTGTGAGAATGGAAGTTGTGTCTAAGCAGGTCCTTGTGAGACTTCGAAGTTGTGTCTAAGCAGGTCCTTGTGAGACTTGGAGATTGTGTCTAAGCAGGTTCTTGTGAGACTGGAAGTTGTTTTTAAGAAGGTCCTTGGAAGACTTGGAGATTGTGTCTAAACAGTTCCTTGTGAGAATGGAAGTTGTGTCTAAGCAGGTCCTTGTGAGACTTTGAAGTTGTGTCTAAGCAGGTCCTTGTGAGACTTCGAAGTTGTTTCTAAGCAGGTCCTTGTGAGACTTCGAAGTGTGTCTAAACAGGTCCTTGTGAGACTTCGAAGTTGTGTCTAAGCAGGTCCTTGTGAGACTTGGAGATTGTGCCTAAGCAGGTCCTTGTGAGACTGGAAGTTGTTTTTAAGAAGGTTCTTAGGAGACTTGGAGATGGTGTCTAAACAGTTCCTTGTTAGAATGGAAGTTGTGTCTAAGCAGGTCCTTGTGAGACTTCGAAGTTGTGTCTAAGCAGGTCCTTGTGAGACTTGGAGATTGTGTCTAAACAGTTCCTTGTGAGAATGGAAGTTGTGTCTAAGCAGGTCCTTGTGAGACTTCGAAGTTGTGTCTAAGCAGGTCCTTGTGAGACTTCGAAGTTGTTTCTAAGCAGGTCCTTGTGAGACTTCGAAGTTGTGTGTAAACAGGTCCTTGGGAGACTTCGAAGTTGTGTCTAAGCAGGTTCTTGTGAGACTTGGAGATTGTGTCTAAGCAGGTCCTTGAAAGAATGGAAGTTGTGTCTAAGCAGGTCTTTGTGAGACTTGGAGATTGTGTCTAAGCTGTTCCTTGGGAGACTGGAAGTTGTATCTAAGCAGATCCTCGCGAGACTTGGAAGTTGTGTCTAAACAGGTCCTTGGGAGATTTCGAAGTTGTGTTTAAGCAGGTCCTTTTGAGACTTGGAGATTGTGTCTAAGTAGTTCCTTGGGAGAGTTGGAAGTTGTGTCTAAACAGGTCCTTGTGAGACATGGAAGTTGTGTCTAAGCAGGTCTTTGTGAGACTTGGAGATTGTGTCTAAGCTGTTCCTTGGGAGACTGGAAGTTGTATCTAAGCAGATCCTCGCGAGACTTCGAAGTTGTGTCTAAACAGGTCCTTGGGAGACTTCGAAGTTGTGTTTAAGCAGGTCCTTGTGAGACTTGGAGATTCTGTCTAAGTAGTTCCTTGGGAGAGTTGGAAGTTTTGTCTAAACAGGTCCTTGTGAGACTTGGAGATTGTGTCTAAGCAGGTCCTTGTGAGACTGGAAGTTGTTTTTAAGAAGGTTCTTGGAAGACTTGGAGATTGTGTCTAAACAGTTCCTTGTGAGAATGGAAGTTGTGTCTAAGCAGGTCCTTGTGAGACTTCGAAGTTGTGTCTAAGCAGGTCCTTGTGAGACTTGGAGATTGTGTCTAAGCAGGTCCTTGTGAGACTGGAAGTTGTTTTTAAGAAGGTTCTTGGGAGACTTGGAGATTGTGTCTAAACAGTTCCTTGTGAGAATGGAAGTTGTGTCTAAGCAGGTCCTTGTGAGACTTCGAAGTTGTGTCTAAGCAGGTCCTTGTGAGACTTCGAAGTTGTTTCTAAGCAGGTCCTTGTGAGACTTCGAAGTTGTGTGTAAACAGGTCCTTGGGAGACTTCGAAGTTGTGTCTAAGCAGGTTCTTGTGAGACTTGGAGATTGTGTCTAAGCAGGTCCTTGAAAGAATGGAAGTTGTGTCTAAGCAGGTCTTTGTGAGACTTGGAGATTGTGTCTAAGCTGTTCCTTGGGAGACTGGAAGTTGTATCTAAGCAGATCCTCGCGAGACTTGGAAGTTGTGTCTAAACAGGTCCTTGGGAGATTTCGAAGTTGTGTTTAAGCAGGTCCTTTTGAGACTTGGAGATTGTGTCTAAGTAGTTCCTTGGGAGAGTTGGAAGTTGTGTCTAAACAGGTCCTTGTGAGACATGGAAGTTGTGTCTAAGCAGGTCTTTGTGAGACTTGGAGATTGTGTCTAAGCTGTTCCTTGGGAGACTGGAAGTTGTATCTAAGCAGATCCTCGCGAGACTTCGAAGTTGTGTCTAAACAGGTCCTTGGGAGACTTCGAAGTTGTGTTTAAGCAGGTCCTTGTGAGACTTGGAGATTCTGTCTAAGTAGTTCCTTGGGAGAGTTGGAAGTTTTGTCTAAACAGGTCCTTGTGAGACTTGGAGATTGTGTCTAAGCAGGTCCTT
Source organism: Ryuthela nishihirai (assembly GCA_038380435.1). Taxonomy (NCBI): domain Eukaryota; kingdom Metazoa; phylum Arthropoda; class Arachnida; order Araneae; family Heptathelidae; genus Ryuthela; species Ryuthela nishihirai. The sequence continues at coordinate 104,183 of JAWZYU010000397.1, read as the reverse complement.
GTGAGACTGGAAGTTGTTTTTAAGAAGGTTCTTGGAAGACTTGGAGATTGTGTCTAAACAGTTCCTTGTGAGAATGGAAGTTGTGTCTAAGCAGGTCCTTGTGAGACTTCGAAGTTGTGTCTAAGCAGGTCCTTGTGAGACTTGGAGATTGTGTCTAAGCAGGTCCTTGTGAGACTGGAAGTTGTTTTTAAGAAGGTTCTTGGGAGACTTGGAGATTGTGTCTAAACAGTTCCTTGTGAGAATGGAAGTTGTGTCTAAGCAGGTCCTTGTGAGACTTCGAAGTTGTGTCTAAGCAGGTCCTTGTGAGACTTCGAAGTTGTTTCTAAGCAGGTCCTTGTGAGACTTCGAAGTTGTGTGTAAACAGGTCCTTGGGAGACTTCGAAGTTGTGTCTAAGCAGGTTCTTGTGAGACTTGGAGATTGTGTCTAAGCAGGTCCTTGAAAGAATGGAAGTTGTGTCTAAGCAGGTCTTTGTGAGACTTGGAGATTGTGTCTAAGCTGTTCCTTGGGAGACTGGAAGTTGTATCTAAGCAGATCCTCGCGAGACTTGGAAGTTGTGTCTAAACAGGTCCTTGGGAGACTTCGAAGTTGTGTTTAAGCAGGTCCTTTTGAGACTTGGAGATTGTGTCTAAGCAGTTCCTTGGGGAGTTGGAAGTTGTGTCTAAACAGGTCCTTGTGAGACATGGAAGTTGTGTCTAAACAGGTCTTTGTGAGACTTGGAGATTGTGTCTAAGCTGTTCCTTGGGAGACTGGAAGTTGTATCTAAGCAGATCCTCGCGAGACTTCGAAGTTGTGTCTAAACAGGTCCTTGGGAGACTTCGAAGTTGTGTTTAAGCAGGTCCTTGTGAGACTTGGAGATTGTGTCTAAGTAGTTCCTTGGGAGAGTTGGAAGTTGTGTCTAAACAGGTCCTTGTGAGACTTGGAGATTGTGTCTAAGCAGGTCCTTGTGACTGGAAGTTGTGTCTAAGCATGTTCTCGTGAGTGTTAGTTGTATCCTAGCAGGTTCTTGTGAGGCATGGACGTTACAGCATATTTGGTGTTTTCTACAAGTTGTGTTGAGAAGACAACTTGTGAGTAGATTCACATTGTGAGTGAAAGTGTAGCAAATCTAAAAAGTGTGGCAAATCAGGTTCTTTACTGCAGACAGATTATAAATAGTGATTAAACGCATATATATATATGTATGACACCTGTCTAGTGTTAGATTGATGACACCAGAAGTAGACTCTCATCCTGACAAGAAATCCCCTGAACCCCTGAAAAATTTCTTTGGAGTATTAACCACGCTACATTGAATTTCTACCCTATTGTGAATGCAGATAAATATCATTGAGTGATCCAATATGATCTGCATATAATATTAACCAAGGATAATCATAATGAAACGTGGTGCGTATCTGTTATCTGAATACAGAACCAATTGAAAAGTGGTGTGGCTTTTCTGAATTCATTTTTATGTCCTCTCTTCTGTCCATCCGTCCCGTGGCCGAGTGGTTAGCGCGCTTGGCTACTGATCTACGGAACCCGGGTTCGAGCCCCGGGTAAGACATGGATGTTCGTGTTTTCTGCTGAGGTCCTGCCATCCTCTCAGACCTTCTACTCTGGCATATAAACTGACAGGCTCCTGTCAGACCTCTGTGGCAAGCAGCTGCTTGAGGGGGCATTTATTTATTTTATTTATTCTTCTGTCCACATTGTTCTGAGTTTTGCTCTCGTACAGTTTTCTTTCTGGATAGTAATATCTAGTAGATCTAGTAAATTGTAATAGCCAGACCCTTTGAATTATAATACTTTGTATTAATGCAACATTCATTATCCAATTTTTTCCTCCCTTTTATTTAGAAAAATTCAACACAATGTATCTTAACTTGCTACCCTGTTACGAATATGTTTAATCGCAGTACAAATAAACTTTTCTTATTTCTGTAATAATTATTTTCATGAGACTAGTAAAACATTATCTGAATTTGGGTTGGGTTGTTTTACCTCTGAGCGGCACTTTTTTGCACACCATGGGCCAGGTCACATGGACCCCGAAGGCTCAGAAGATTGGGCCCACTGGAACAGCTGTTGGGAGACAGATGGTAGCCTCCCGTCAAGGCCATCCAGCGTGTTCTTTAACGTGCACAGGGTATGGCTCTCCCATACACGGGACCACGGCTTAACGTCCCATCCGACGGACGGCGGCCTTTCCAAGCCCATCGGTGTCCACTACTGACCGTGGGCAGGGCGGAGAATTTTGCTGAGATAAATCTCAACGCTGACCCAGCTGGGACTCGAACCTGGGAACTGCAGATTACGAGCCTGGCGCGTTACCGACTGAGCCACCCCCGCCCAGTAGGGGAGGGAATCCCAAAAATGTATTGAATTACACCACTGCCTTAATTAACCTTCAATCTTGAATACGAAGAAAAGAATCCTAAATATCGGTAACTAAGTTTGCAGTCTCATTTCTGTAGGAAGTTTACAATTCGTTTATATTTATACACAGAATATAAAATGACATAAAAGCAAAAAAAAAAAGTTACGTAAAATTGGAGTTTTATTTTTTCTAAGGGATGCACGTGACCCAAATACTTTTTTTGTTCAGCATTTAATGGTTGGGTTATAAATTAATTTCGATTAAATTTCACTGCTTTTCAGATTGAAAAATTACCAGCCCAAGAATTACCGAATGGTCCTGTGACTTTCAAATTGCCGAAAAAGACCCTCTTCAGAAGTCAGCCCTTGCTTCCACCACCTAAGTTGAAACGTAAGTTGATCGCATTGTTCAAGAATGACATTTGCATATCTGAAATGGTTTAAAAATTCTATATATAGACATGTATACACTCAGAGGCCATTTTATTGAGTACAGTTCTATGTACACTCGCTCAAAAAAGTATCCGAACACTATGGTTGAGTACAGAATTCAGAAAAAATATCTGGAAACGATTTTTTTTTAGAAATTAGTGATCTGGCAACCTTCGTGTCACGTGATTACAGAATTCAGGAAAAATATCTGGAGCGTGTACAGCAACTGTACACGCTCCAGTTACCGTTACCAGCAAACTGGAGCGTGTGCAGTAACTGCACACGCTCCAGTTTGCTATGAACGGTAACTGCACACGCTCAATATTTCCGTGAGTGAGCCCACACGATCTAGTGTCAAAATAATATGACCACCTACAGTCGCCAAAAAAGTATCCGAACACTACAGTTGATTACAGAATTCAGAAAAAATATCTGGCGACGATTTTTTTAGAAATTAGTGATCCGACAACCTTCGTGTCACGTGACACGAAGGTTGTCAGATCCAGATATTTTTCCTGAATTCTGTGATCACGTGACACGAAGGTTGCCAGATCACTGATTTCAAAAAAAAATCGTTGCCAAATATTTTTTCTGAATTTTGTAATCAACCATAGTGTTCGGATACTTTTTTGAGCGTCTGTAGGTGGTCATATTATTTTGATACTAGATCGTGTGGATATATATATCACGGAAATATTGAGCGTGTGCAGTAACTGCACACGCTCCAGTTTGCTGTGAACGGTAACTGGAGCGTGTACAGTTGCTGCACACGCTCCAGATATTTTTCCTGAATTCTGTAATCAACCGTAGTGTTCGGATACTTTTTTGAGCGTCTGTAGGTAGTCATATTATTTTGATACCAGATCGTGTGGATATATATATCACGGAAATATTGAGCGTGTGCAGTAACTGCACACGCTCCAGATATTTTTCCTGAATTCTGTAATCAACCGTAGTGTTCGGATACTTTTTTTGAGCGAAAGTACAAAGTAGGACATGTCGTGATTATCTCCGTCTTATCTTTCCATTTCAAACGCAGGACTCGAAGTGAATTCTGCGAACATCAGGAGGTGGATCAAGGAAGAGGATCTGGAGAAGCTGGAAGGTGCCGTCCTCGAGGGATTCGGAGAGAAAGTGGCCAAAGAGAAATCCGACAGCGTCGGAGTTCAAGATTACATCACCCAGCAAGTGCCTCGTCTGGTGGCGAGGATAGAGGCCATCCACTCGGCCGTATCTAATGACGATCTGGTGGAGCTGCAGAACCAGATTGAGAAAGAAGACCTCGCTTTGGCGAAGGATCCGATGGGGATGGCTCCCATTCATAGGGCGGTGCTCCTCAACAAAGGGGAATCCCTCAATTTCCTCATCGAGACGTTTCCTGAAACTGTGAATGCAAAAGATAAGGTACGATTGGATTGCATTTAAATCACTGTCAGAATTATCAATTTAGAAAATATTTTTTTGCTTATATCTTCATAAAGAATATTTTTTTCTATTTAATGATTAAGTGACAAAAGTAATTTTTGTGCACAGAATGTCAAGAAACTCTCAAGGTTTCTTCTACCAATTGGGGGCGGGGGTGGCTCAGTCGGTAGCGCGCCAGGCTCGTAATCTGTAGTTCCTAGGTTCGAGTCCCAGCTGGGTCAGCGTTGAGATTTATCACCGCAAAAATTTCCCGCCCTGCCCACGGTCAGTAGGGTACACCGATGGGCTTGGAAAGGCCGCCGTCCGTCGGATGGGATGTTAAACCGTGGCCCCGTGTGCGGGAGAGACATACCCTGTGCACGTTAAAGATCACGCTGGATGGCCTTGACGGGAGGCTACCATCTGTCTCCCAACAGCTGTTCCAGTGGGTCCCCTCCCCCAACCTTCTCTGAGCCTTCGGGGTCCATGCGACCTGGCCATTTAGCCCATGGTGTGCAAAAAAATGCCGCTCAGAGGTAAAACAAACCACAACCCTTCTACTAATCCTGCGATTTGGAAATTTGGCTTTTAAGACATGAAATGTGAAACTGTCATTCACGCCGTTGTAAGAAAGTTCATTTAACAGTTTCTTGACATTTGAAACACAAATTGTTTTCTTACTTAGTTATTTAACAAAATACAATATTTTAAAAGATATGCATTCTTTTTATGATGACCCTGTATAATTAGCTCATAAAATGTTTTAATGTTTAAGTATTTGCATTTACCTCTTTGGGGCGGGGGTGGCTCAGTCGGTAGCGCGCCAGGCTCGTAATCTGTAGTTCCTAGGTTCGAGTCCCAGCTGGGTCAGCATTGAGATTTATCTCCGCAAAATTCCCCGCCCTGCCCACGGTCAGTAGAGGACACCGATGGGCTTGGAAAGGCCGCCGTCCGTCAGATGGGACGTTAAGCCGTGGTTTCGTGTGCGGGAGAGCCATACACTGTGCACGTAAAGAACACGCTCGATGGCCTTGACGGGAGACTACCATCTGTCTCCCAACAGCTGTTCCAGTGGATCCCCTCCTCCAATCTTCTCTGAGCCTTCGGGGTCCATGTGACCTGGCCATTTAGCCCATGGTGTGCAAAAAAATGCCGCTCAGAGGTAAAACAACCCAACGTTAAAGAACACGCTGGATGGCTTTGACGGGAGGCTACCATCTGTCTCCCAACAGCTGTTCCAGTGGGTCCCCTCCCCCAACCTTCTCTGAGCCTTCGGGGTCCATGCGACCTGGCCATTTAGCCCATGGTGTGCAAAAAAGTGCCGCTCAGAGGTAAAACAACCCAATTTACCTCTTTAAGACAGCATAAAAATTCAAAATTTATTCACCAATTTGTTTTTTTGAAATGAACAGATTTGAACCATTTCCAGATTATCACAGTGGGTAGATGTGCTTCAGTTACATATCGTGAATCATTTAAATATCGATATAAAAGCTAGAGGTGGATTTGTCTGATTCGCGTGAGGTGAGGATTATCATATTTAAGCACAAAAGTTAAGTTAGGAACATGATAGCCGATTGTGCAAATAGGTCTCTATGGATTTCAAGGAAACTTTATGTATAGGTACAGTATAATTACAACGCATGAAAATGAAGATTTTAAAATGAATACTTTTTTTTTTGGTTAATTATCATATTTACACGATGGTACCAAATTAATACAAGGCGATGAAATGAAAGTCACGTTTTATAAAAGGATGAGATCACTCTTGGCAGCAATGCCGACTCATAATTGTGTCCAGTCAGTTCCAAAAAAGGACTCAGGTCCACTGGTTGAAAAAGGCGTCCTAACGTCGTGGTGGCTTCTAGGATGAGAGTTGAAACTTGAAATCCACCTCTTCACGGTATCCCAGATGTGCCAGTGGGATTGAGGTGAGACAGACCGCACCATATGTGTACAGTCGCGCAAAAAAGTATCCGAACACTATGGTTGATTAGAGAATTAAAAAAAAAAAAAAATCTGGCAACGATTTTTTTTAGAAATTAGTGATCTGGCAGTGATCTTTCGTGTCACATGACACGAAAGGTTACCAGATCACTAATTTCTAAAAAAATTCGTCGCCAGATATTTTTTCTGAATTCTGTAATCAACCGTAGTGTTCGGATACTTTTTTGAGCGACTGTAGGTGGTCATATTATTTTGATACTAGATCGTGTGGGCTCACTCACGGAAATATTGAGCGTGTGCAGTTACCGTTCACAGCAAACTGGAACGTGTGCAGTTACTGCACACGCTCCAGTTTGCTGTGAACGGTAACTGGAGCGTGTACAGTTGCTGTACACGCTCCAGATATTTTTTCTGAATTCTGTAATCACGTGACACGAAGGTTGCCAGATCACTAATTTCTGAAAATATCGCCGCCAGATATTTTTTCTGAATTCTCTAAAAAACCATGGTGTTCGGATACTTTTTTGAGCGAATGTATGTTCTGCCCACCTCTTTTTATTACATTTGCATCGTCTTCCTACAGGTGGTGCCACTGTGTCATTAATCAAAATGGTACAGTGGTGTGAAGCAAATGTGATGTTAATGAATTCTTGGTGTGTGAGTAAGAGACTTCGAAACATCCCCAAGAATCTTCATAATATGTATGGCGTCGATGCAGTAGACTGCAACGCAATTGGTCGATCGGAATCGGCAAAAGATGGACACATCGACCTTTGCATTTACCTTCACACAGTGAAGGCCTGCGGGCTCTTCTTCTGAAGTGATGTAAGACAGTTGATCGTAAAGAAAAATAGGATTATATTCCTAGATAATCTACCTATATATTATACAAGTTGGGTTGTTTTACCTCTCAGCGGCACTTTTCTGCACACCATGGGCTAAATGGCCGGGTCACAAGGACCCCGAAGGCGCAGAGGAGGTTGGGGGAGGGGACCCACTTCAACAGCTGTTTGGAAACAGATGGTAGCCTCCCGTCAAGGCCATCCAGCGTGTTCTTTAACGTTGGGTTGTTTTACCTCTGAGCGGCACTTTTTTGCACACCATGGGCTAAATGGCCAGGTCACAAGGACCCCGAAGGTTCAGAGGAGGTTGGGGGAGGGGACCCACTGGAACAGCTGTTTGGAGACAGATGGTAGCCTCCCGTCAAGGCCCTCCAGCGTGTTCTTTAATGTTGGGTTGTTTTACCTCTGAGCGGCACTTTTTTGCACACCATGGGCTAAATGGCCAGGTCACAAGGACCCCGAAGGTTCAGAGGAGGTTGGGGGAGGGGACCCACTGGAACAGCTGTTTGGAGACAAATGGTAGCCTCCCGTCAAGGCCATCCAGCGTGTTCTTTAACGTTGGGTTGTTTTACCTCTGAGCGGCACTTTTTTGCACACCATGGGCTAAATGGCCAGGTCACAAGGACCCCGAAGGTTCAGAGGAGGTTGGGAGAGGGGACCCACTGGAACAGCTGTTTGGAGACAGATGGTAGCCTCCCGTCAAGGCCATCCAGCGTGTTCTTTAACGTGCACAGGGTATGGCTCTCCCGCACAAGGAACCACGGCTTAACCTCCCATCCGACGGACGGCGGCCTTTACCAAGCCCATCGGTGTCCCCTACTGACCGTTGGCAGGGCGGGGAGTTTTGCGGAGACAAATCTCAACGCTATTATACAAGTAAAAATGGTTAAGAATACATATTGATCTGTAGAAAATTGAATAAATATCGTTCTATAAAAGAAATTGTGGGGCATTTACTTTCTCAGTGGTTCTTGTAAATATTTATATGTGGCAGTGAGGTTATGATTTTTTCCAGCTGCATCCGGTCACCTGCCCAAGTGTTCCTTGTTTGAATGTGATTTGTTGCGAAAGATTAACGCACAGTGTTTCTCCCGCAGGAAGGGCGTACAGCACTGCACTATGCCGCAGCCATGTCTAGAGGAGGAGGATCGAACTCTTATCGGATGCTTATGGAGGCTGGGGCTGATGCTCGCATTAGAGATAATGTAAGTCACAAAATAAGAATGTAATCTCCTTCGGAATAAAACAAATGAAAATTATGTATCTCAGATAACCGACTTGCATTGTACAGTCGCTCAAAAAAATATCCGAACGCTATGGTTGATTACAGAATTCAGAAAAAATATCTGGCAATCACTATTTTCCAGCCAGATCACTGTTTTCTAAAAAAAAATCGTTGACAGATATTTTTTCTGAATTCTGTAATCAACCATAGTGTTCGGATACTTTTTTGAGCGACTGTAGATGGTCATATTTATTTTGATACTAGATCGTGTGGGCTCACTCACGGAAATATTGAGCGTGTGCAGTTACCGTTCACAGCAAACTGGAGCGTGTGCAGTAACTGCACACGCTGCAGTTTGCTGTGAACGGTAACTGGAGCGTGTACAGTTGCTGTACACGCTCCAGATATTTTTCCTGAATTCTGTAATCACGTGACACGGAGGTTGCCAGATCACTATTTTCTAAAAAAAATCGTTGACAGATATTTTTTCTGAATTCTGTAATCAACCAGAGTGTTCGAATATTTTTTTGAGCGACTGTACCGTTTTAATTACGACATTCGTGTTGGAAACTCGCTTTTAAAAACTGACTTTAAATTTCTTTGTCGTACTATAGAAGCAAAAATTTATAATAATAAAATTATATTGCTTGTTGAAACCACAAAAAGAATAACGTAGATTCCAAAAAAAAAAAATTAAAACTTTTTTCTTTAAAATGTTCGAAATATGAAATTTATTTTTAAAATCAAATCCTATATTTAAAATATTGGGCTAATCAGTAATTAAGCTAAGGGCTAATTAGGGCTAATTAGCTAATCAGGGCTAATTAGCATGTCATAACAGGCGTTATGACATGCTACTTAAAAAAATAATGAATATCATTTCAGATAAAGCTTAATTTTAGACGGAGCAGTCCCGCACTTATTGCGATGGCGATTTTGGAATTTGGTTTTTCGCCAAAATGAGGGGCGGGGGTGGCTCAGTCGGTAGCGCGCCAGGCTCGTAATCTGTAGTTCCCATGTACGAGTCCCAGCTGGATCAGCGTGGAGATTTATCTCCGCAAAATTCCTCGCCCTGCCCACGGTCAGTAGGGGACACCGCTGTTCTTGGAAAGGCCGCCGTCCGTCGGATGGGACGTTAAGCCGTGGCTCCGTGTGCGGGAGAGTCATACCCTGTGCACGTTAAAGAACACGCTGGATGGCCTTGACGGGAGGCTACCATCTGTCTCCCAACAGCTGTTCCAGTGGGTCCCCTCCCCCAACCTTCTCTGAGCCTTCGGGATCCATGTGACCTGGCCATTTAGCCCATGGTGTGCAAAAAAGTGCCGCTCAGAGGTAAAACAACCCAACCCCACTGAAGGGTTAGTGAAGTTTAGCGGAGAAAACTCTGAACACAATCACGGTTGGCCTTGAATCTGTGAACTCCAAAGTACGATCCTAGCTGCTGCTGATGGAGGCGATATAAGCCGAGACTGAGTTTAATTTCTGCCAACGATAACCTTGAATCTTGAAGGTAACACTAGGGGGGGGGGAAGCAAATAAACAAATCAGCGAAAATTAAATTGATGTCGGTGCTTTTAATGAGAAGTGCTGAACTCTGACGACGCTATCTTTCTATGTCTGCTAACGAATTTCGAATCTCCTTTCCAGCAAGGGCGATCAGCTGAATATTACCGAACTCATCACGTGCCAATTCCAAACAAACTCTCTCTCCAGACGAAAGGATCGACGAAGAAATCGAGGAGCAAATCGGAACCTCCTCCGCCGAGAGCAAAGAGAGCAGGTAGGTGATCATCTGGATGATGCTTCTCAATTGTATGAAGATGGTATGTGTAATGCAGACCTTGTGGAGTTAGAAAGAAGAGTTTTAACGGTTTCCATAAGCAAACAAATGATTTCTGCTGAATTAATTAGTTGATAAAAAATGGCTGTTTTGAGTGGAATTAAAACCCACGTCTCTCAGAAGCATGCCGAGCATCAGATCATCATCAATCATCAGACGCTAACCATTTCCCATTGTCATCTCACATTGTGGAAGAGATGGTTGGCTTCTGCTGCTCTAACAGTTACGATGCCAGTCGTGCTTCTGAGAGTCGGGGATTTCAATTCCACTCAGGTCCGGGGGCGGGGGTGGCTCAGTCGGTAGCGTGCCAGGCTCGTAATCTGTAGTTCCCAGGTTCGAATCCCAGCTGGGTCAGCGTTGAGATTTATCTTCGCAAAATTACCCGCCCTGCCCACGGTCAGTAGGGGACACCGATGGGCTTGAAAAGGCCGCCGTCCGTCGGATGGGACGTTAAGCCGTGGCTCCGTGTGCGGGAGAGCCATACCCTGTGCACGTTAAAGAACAAGCTGGATGGCCTTGACGGGAGGCTAACATCTGTCTCCCAACAGGTGTTCCAGTGGGTCCCCTCCCCCAACCTTCTCTGAGCCTTCGGGGTCCATGTGACCTGGCCATTTAGCCCATGGTGAGCAAAAAAGTGCCGCTCAGAGGTAAAACAACCCAACTCAACTTTCCGTTTTTAATAATATTGGCTTAATATTTCATGAGTTATTGAAGTTGGAACTTTTAACCTCGAAGCCTTCACGCTCTTGCTAAACATTCTCCCACGCATTCAAATCGATGAAAAATTTTCAAATATTATATTTATGATAATGAACGATTTGTTATAATAGTTAGTGTTTTATCTTTTCAAATAAAGTTTTATGAGTAGCCAAAGTTACAGTTAAAGGTTTCAGCATATTTAGTGGAATATGCAACCATTTAATGGTTGCATATTCCACTAAAAAATTCCACTAAAAAAATATCTAAAGATTGTACAGTCGCTCAAAAAAGTATCCGAACACGATGGTTGATTACATAATTCGGAAAAAATATCTGGCAACGATTTTTTTTTAGAAATTAGTGATCTGGCAACCTTCGTGTCACGTGACACGAAGGTTGCCAGATCACTAATTTTTGAAAAAATCGTTTCCAGATATTTTTTACTGAATTCTTTAATCAACCATAGTGTTCGGATACTTTTTTAATATATATAATGCAATGAATATGAAGCGTGTGCAGTTACCGTTCACAGCAAACTGGAGCGGTTGCGGTTAATGTTCAGAGCACATTGGATCGTGTGAGCTCACAAAAACTGGATCGTGTGGGCTCACTCACGGAAATATTGAGCGTGTGCAGTTACCGTTCACAGCAAACTGGAGCGTGTGCAGTAATTGCACACGCTCCAGTTTGCTGTGAACGGTAACTGAAGCGTGTACAGTTGCTGTACACGCTCCAGATATTTTTCCTGAATTCTGTAATCACGTGACACGAAGGTTGCCAGATCACTAATTTCTAAAAAAAAAATCGTTGCGAGATATTTTAACTGAATTCTGTAATCAACCATAGTGTTCGGATACTTTTTTGAGCGACTGTACAAAGGTATCTAGCGATTGTATAAAAATATTTGGTAGAATCTTTTTATCTAGTGGTTGATATAATATCAAGGTTCATAGAAAAGTTAACTAACTCTTGATTAAAATATCTAGTGGCTACATAATAATATTTATTTTTTTCATATAATGTCCAAGGTTTTTTAGGTAAATATCTAGAGGTTGCATAAAAATATTTAGTAGGTTTTTATTATCTAGTGGCTGTATAAAAATATATGGTAACGGCATTATGTCATCTAGTGGCTTCATTAAAGCGTTGGGTTGGGTTGTTTTACCTCTGAGCGGCACTTTTTTACACACCATGGGCTAAATGGCCAGGTCACATGGACCCCGAAGGCTCAGAGAAGGTTGGGGGAGGGGACCCACTGGAACAGCTGTTGGGAGACAGATGGTAGCCTCCCTTCATGGCCATCCAGCGTGTTCTTTAACGTTGGGTTGTTTTACCTCTGAGCGGCACTTTTTTACACACCGTGGGCTAAATGGCCAGGTCACATGGACCCCGAAGGCTCAGAGAAGGTTGGGGGAGGGGACCCACTGGAACAGATGTTGGGAGACAGATGGTAGCCTCCCGTCAAGGCCATCCAGCGTGTTCTTTAACGTTGGGTTGTTTTACCTCTGAGCTGCACTTTTTTGCACACCATGGGCTAAATGGCCAGGTCACATGGACCCCGAAGGCTCAGAGAAGGTTGGGGGAGGGGACCCACTGGAACAGCTGTTGGGAGACAGATGGTAGCCTCCCTTCATGGCCATCCAGCGTGTTCTTTAACGTTGGGTTGTTTTACCTCTGAGCGGCACTTTTTTACACACCGTGGGCTAAATGGCCAGGTCACATGGACCCCGAAGGCTCAGAGAAGGTTGGGGGAGGGGACCCACTGGAACAGATGTTGGGAGACAGATGGTAGCCTCCCGTCAAGGCCATCCAGCGTGTTCTTTAACGTTGGGTTGTTTTACCTCTGAGCTGCACTTTTTTGCACACCATGGGCTAAATGGCCAGGTCACATGGACCCCGAAGGCTCAGAGAAGGTTGGGGGAGGGGACCCACTGGAACAGCTGTTGGGAGACAGATGGTAGCCTCCCGTCAAGGCCATGCAGCGTGTTCTTTAACGTTGGGTTATTTTACTTCTGAGCGGCACTTTTTTGCACACCATGGGCTAAATGGCCAGGTCACATGGACCCCGAAGGCTCAGAGAAGGTTGGGGGAGGGGACCCACTGGAACAGCTGTTGGGAGACAGATGGTAGCCTTCCGCCAAGGCCATCCAGTGTGTTCTTTAAGGTGCACAGCGTGCTCTCCCACACACGGAGCCACGGCTTAACGTCCCATCCGACGGACGGCGGCCGTTCCAAACCCATCGGTGTCCCCTACTGACCGTAGGCAGGGCGAGGAACTTCATTAAAGCATTTAGTGGTTGAATACAATATTCAAGGGTTGTTGAAATATTTCTAGTTATTACTAAGTTGGAACTTATTAATAAATAGATATGTTTCAACTGCCTCTGAATATTGTATCCAACCACTAAATACTTAGAATATAGAAATATCTAAGTCATCATTTCATCTAGTGGCTGCATCAAAATTGCTAATTTAGTTGTTATATCCAAAATATCTATTGGTCGCACTTTAAAATAGCTGCCGAATAGTTTCTTTTCTATTAAGATAAAGATAGCTTTGATTTAACTTATGCAAATAGCCAAAAGTGTTATTTGCAGTCCAGCAATGATATTTTTTCTTTCTCAGTAGGAGCATCCCTTCCTCCTTCGATGGTAGAAAAGATCACCCAGAGTCTTCAGCAGGGAGATGTCGCCCAGCTGCGAGAGCTTGTGATCGATGGCTACGGGAAGCATCTCGTTGGGAGGACTTCGTGGAACGAAGATGTCCGACAATATCTGAAGACCCTCCCGAGTTACATGGTAAGAAGGCACATGTGGATTAACAATCTCACTTCTCTACCTTAAATTAATAGGGGGGTAAGGGTTGGTTCACTCAGTAATGTGCTCAAATCTTCTTCCAGACTAGTATCTGAAGTTCCAATAGCATTTAGATTTGTCACCGTTAACTCCCACTCGGATTTCGATGATAAAGGGGTTACCGATGAGATTGGGCGGGGGTGGCTCAGTCGGTAGCGCGCCAGGCTCGTAATCTGTAGTTCCCAGGTTCGAGTCCCAGCTGGGTCAGCGTTGAGATTTATCTCCGCAAAAATTCCCCGCCCTGCCCACGGTCAGTAGGGGACACCGATGGGCTTGGAAAGGCCGCCGTCCGTCGGATGGGTCGTTAAAGCCGTGGCCCGTGTGCGGGAGAGCCATACCCTGTGCACGTTAAAGAACACGCTGGATGGCCTTGACGGGAGGCTACCATCTGTCTCCTAACAGCTGTTCCAGTGGGTCCCCTCCCCCAACCTTCTCTGAGCCTTCGGGGTCCATGTGACCTGGCCATTTAGCCCATGGTGTGCAAAAAAGTGCCGCTCAGAGGTAAAACAACCTAACGTTAAAGAACACGCTGGATGGCCTTGAAGGGAGGCTACCATCTGTCTCCCAACAGCTGTTCCAGTGGGTCTCCTCCCCCCAACCTTCTCTGAGCCTTCGGGGTCCTTGTGGCCTGGCCATTTAGCCCATGGTGTGCAAAAAAGTGCCGCTCAGAGGTAAAACAATCCAATCCAATCCGATGAGCTTGAAATGCCTGTCATATGAAAGATGGGGCATTTGGCTGTTACTCAGACTGCAAAAAAAAAGCCATACTCTGTGCACGGTAAAAAAAACGCATTGGATGACCTTGACGGGAGGCTTTTTATCTGGTTCCAGTGGTTCCACTTTCCTCGACTTTTTCTGAACCATTGCCACCTGGCCATTTAGAACACCGTGTGCATAAAAGGTGCCACTCAGAGGTAAAAAAATCTAAATTGGTACCCTAATTTAGCGTTTCTGTTTCAAGATTATATTTAAAACAAATTTAGTTTCATAACAAAAAACTAATTTTCTTCAAAACCAGAAAGGGGAATCGAGCTAACCACACAGTTTTTGGATTTATGTACAGTCGCTCAAAAAAGCATCCGAACACCACGGTTGATTACAGAATTCAGAAAAAATATCTGGCAACGATTTTTTTTAGAAATTAGTGATCTGGCAACCTTTCGTGTCACGTGACACGAAAGGTTGCCAGATCACTAATTTCTAAAAAAAATCGTTGCCAGATATTTTTTCTGAATTCTGTAATCAACCGTGGTGTTCGGATACTTTTTTGAGCGACTGTAGGTGGTCATATTATTTTGATACTAGATCGTGTGGGCTCACTCACGGAAATATTGAGCGTGTGCAGTTACCGTTCACAGCAAACTGGAGCGTGTGCAGTAACTGCACACGCTCCAGTTTACACGCTCCAGATATTTTTTCTGAATTCTGTAATCAGGTGACACGAAGGTTGCCAGATCACTAATTTCTGAAAAAATCGTTGCCAGATATATTTTTCTTAATTCTGTAATCAACCATAGTGTTCGGATACTTTTTTGAGCGACTGTACGAGACAAACCAAATGCCTTGCATTTAACAAGAAATTTGAAACAGGTAGCAAACATTATCTACGCTACACAGTTCCAATTAGACATTGCCCTATCAAAATATTAGATAATGTCTGTGTTATGTCAATGGAAGAGCTAACTTGCAAGCTCTATAACTTCTAAAATATGCATTTAAAGGAAAAATGTGACTGAAGGTAAATTAAAGATCATAATCAAATCTATTTAAATCTTGATTTTCCAAGAGATTCTTTCAGTATTTAAAAGCATTATTGAAGCTACAATATTTCCCAACAGCAATGGGTCATAAGAATATACTCAGAAATTAACTTAATAATTAAGTATTTTGGTAGGACAATGTGAGCAGTGACAGATAAACTTTTTTTACGTTGTTTTCCGTCTGTTGCAGGCCTCCGTAGAATCTGTATTCGAGGCCACATCGAAAGGTGATGTCGACACTGTGAAGAGATTAGTCGATCATGATGAAAATCTCCTGAAAGCCAAACACGAAGACGGATCGACGGTGATTCATCATGCTGTGGTCCATGATCGTATGGATGTGCTCAATTACTTCCTAGAGAAGCACTCTTCTGTAATAAACAGCAAAGACAGAGTACGTGGTAACTTCTTTTCTTTCTTCCTTTCTAACGTCTTCTTTTCTTTCTTCCTTTTGGACTTCCTTTCCCCCGGACTTCTTTGTTTTCTTTCCTTCTGACTTCTTTACTTTCTTCCTTCTCGAAGTCTTTTCTTTCTTTCTTTCCGATTTCTTTTTTTTCTTCCTTTTCGCATTCTTTAATTTATTCCTTTCCGCTCTCTTTACTTTATTCCTTTCCGCTCTCTTTACTTTATTCCTTTCTGATTTCTTTTTTGCTTTCTTCTTGTCCGAACTCTTATCTTTCTTCCTTTCCGTCCTCTTTTCTTCATTCCTTCCCCACTTTACTTTCTTCCTTTCCGACTTCTTTACTTTATCCTCTTTTTGATTTTTCTTTTACTCTCTTCTTTTCAGACCTCTTCATTCTTTCACGACTATTTCTTCCTTTTTCGACTTCTTTACTTCCTTCCTTTCTACTTATTTTCTTTCCAACGTCTCTTCTTTGTTTCTTTCAGATTTCTTTTTTTCTTCCTTTTCGCATTCTTTAATTTATTCCTTTCCGCTCTCTTTACTTTATTCCTTTCCGCTCTCTTTACTTTATTCCTTTCTGATTTCTTTTTTGCTTTCTTCTTGTCCGAACTCTTATCTTTCTTCCTTTCCGTCCTCTTTTCTTCATTCCTTCCCCACTTTACTTTCTTCCTTTCCGACTTCTTTACTTTATCCTCTTTTTGATTTTTCTTTTACTCTCTTCCTTTCCGACCTCTTTTCTTCATTCTTTCACGACTATTTCTTCCTTTTTCGACTTCTTTACTTTCTTCCTTCCTACTTATTTTCTTTCCAACGTCTTTTCTTCATTCCTTCCCGACTTCTTTAGTTTTTTCCTTTCCGACTTCTTTTTTCTCTTCTTCTTCTTTTTTCGACTTCTTTTCTCTCTTTCTTTCCGACTTCATTTTCTAAAGTATTTCATATTTCGATGAGAGTTAAGGCTCTGTTTCCCTTTCAGATTGGAAGAACAGCGTTGCATGTTGCAGGTCAACAGAAGAATCATTATATTTATACCATCTTAACAGCTGCAGGAGCTGACCCAAAGATGTTAGACCAGGTGAGTTTTGGAATTAATCTCTTTACGATGTACTATTGATATATACAGGACATAGTTAGCCCACGTATCGTTCTCTTACCTACGCCCTCTAATTACACTCAAACAAAATACTAAATCTTCCATCTTTCATAATTTTTACTTATCTCCCTAATTGCTTTGCGCTCGACATAAGTCGGTGTGTGGGTTGGGTTGTTTTACCTCTGAGCGGCACTTTTTTGCACACCATGGGCTAAATGGCCAGGTCACATGGACCCCGAAGGCTCAGAGAAGGTTGGGGGAGGGGATCCACTGGAACAGCTGTTGGGAGACAGATGGTAGCCTCCCGTCAAGGCCATCCAGCGTGTTCTTTAACGTTGGGTTGTTTTACCTCTGAGCGGCACTTTTTTGCACACCATGGGCTAAATGGCCAGGTCACATGGACCCCGAAGGCTCAGAGAAGGTTGGGGGAGGGGATCCACTGGAACAGCTGTTGGGAGACAGATGGTAGCCTCCCGTCAAGGCCATCCAGCGTGTTCTTTAACGTTGGGTTGTTTTACCTCTGAGCGGCACTTTTTTGCACACCATGGGCTAAATGGCCAGGTCACATGGACCCCGAAGGCTCAGAGAAGGTTGGGGGAGGGGATCCACTGGAACAGCTGTTGGGAGACAGATGGTAGCCTCCCGTCAAGGCCATCCAGCGTGTTCTTTAACGTTGGGTTGTTTTACCTCTGAGCGGCACTTTTTTGCACACCATGGGCTAAATGGCCAGGTCACATGGACCCCGAAGGCTCAGAGAAAGTTGGGGAATGGGACCCACTGGAACAGCTGTTGGGAGACAGATGGTAGCCTCCCGTCAAGGCCATCCAGCGTGTTCTTTAACGTTGGGTTGTTTTACCTCTGAGCGGCACTTTTTTGCACACCATGGGCTAAATGGCCAGGTCACATGGACCCCGAAGGCTCAGAGAAGGTTGGGGGAGGGGACCCACTGGAACAGCTGTTGGGAGACAGATGGTAGCCTCCCGTTAAGGCCATCCAGCGTGTTCTTTAACGTGCACAGGGTAGGGCTCTCCCGCACACGGGGCCACGGCTTAACGTCCCATCCGACGGACGGCGGCCTTTCCAAGCCCATCGGTGTCCCCTACTTACCGTGAGCAGGGCGGGGAATTTTTGCGGAGATAAATCTCAACGCTGACCCAACTAGGACTGGAACCTGGGAACTACAGATTACGAGCCTGGCGCGCTACCGACTGAGCCACCCCCGCCCCAAGTCGGTTTGTGTGTTTCTCAAAACAGTTGTTCCACCACATCTTTCGAACGCGACGGAGAAACTAAATGATTTTTGTGTCAAATGAAGGCTTGTGAGGTAAGGACTGTCATTGGCTAAAACACTTGACCCTCCCATGTTGGGGCGGGGGTGGCTCAGTCGGTAGCGCGCCAGGCTCGTAATCTGTAGTTCCCAGGTTCGATTCCCAGCTGGGTCAGCGTTGAGATTTATCTCCGCAAAATTCCCCGCCCTGCCCGCGGTCAGTAGGGGACACCGATGGTCTTGGAAATGCCGCCGTCCGTCAAATGGGACGTTAAGCCGTGGCTCCGTGTGTGGGAGAGCCATACCCTGTGCACGTTAAAGAACACGCTGGATGGCGTTGACGGGAGGCTACCATCTGTCTCCCAACAGCTGTTCCAGTGGGTCCCCTCCCCCAACCTTCTCTGAGCCTTCGGGGTCCATGTGACCTGGCCATTTAGACCATGGTGTGCAAAAAAGTGTCGCTCAGGGGTAAAACAAACCAACCCAACCCTCCCATGTTTTCCCCCCTAAAAAACGGGAAATATGAAAGTCTACTATTATTATCGGAACGCGAGGGCTCGCAGTTACGTGTTAGGGGTCAAATGAAAGCTCATATAATGACCGTCGTAAACTATTTCGAATTTTACATTCCCCGTTCTCCACTCCCCCCTAATAAAAGGATTGGGGGAGGATTTTCGCGGGGGTGGGGGTCGACCTTAACTAGTTATATCTCAAATTAAAGCGTGTGACGTCTCCAACGTAACGGGCTACCTCAAATCCGACTCCAAAAAGGAAGGAAAATGCCGTCGATGTTTATTAGTCATATATCATATGAAGGTTTCTGAAGGTAAATGTTTTGGTGGCAAACAAATTATAAATGAATTAAAAAAAAAATAAAAATGCCTACATTCCTATATGCGCCCTAAAAAGTTAAAAATAAATCTATATCATCGATGGTGCAATCAGTCACTGAGTTCGTATTTACTTCAAAGGTTGGGTTGTTTTACCTCTGAGCGGCACTTTTTTGCACACCATGGGCTAAATGGCCAGGTCACATGGACCCCGAAGGCTAAATGGCCAGGTCACATGGACCCCGAAGGCTGAGAAGGTTGGGGGAGGGGACCCACTGGAACAGCTGTTGGGAGACAGATGGTAGCCTCGCGTCAAGGCCATCCAGTGTGTTCTTTAACGTTGGATTGTTTTACCTCTGAGCGGCACTTTTTTGCACACCATAGGCTAAATGGCCAGGTCACATGGACCCCGAAGGCTCAGAGAAGGTTGGGGGAGGGGACCCACTGGAACAGCTGTTGGGAGACAGATGGTAGCCTCCCTTCAAGGCCATCCAGCGTGTTCTTTAACGTGCACAGATTATGGCTCTCGCGCACACGGGACCACGGCTTAACGTCCCATCCGACGGACGGTGTCCTTTCCAAGCCCATCGGTGTCCCCTACTGACCGTGGGCAGGGCGGGGAATTTTGCGGAGATAAATCTCAACGCTGACCCAGCTGGGACTCGAACCTGGGAACTATAGATTACGAGCCTGGCACGCTACCGACTGCGCCACCCCCGCCCCGCACTTCAAAGGCAGATAGGGCGACGATTTCCCTACTCAACAAGATTAACGGGCGCCCTATCTTTTCTTGAAGTGAATGCGAACTCAGTGACTGATTGCACCATCGATATGCTTTCGATTTATATTTTACTTGTTAGTACGCATATAAGAAGATATAAATTTTTTAATTTTTTTAATTTATTCCATTTTAATAACTTAATAATTCAAAAATTAATTTTTGAAAGTGATTATCTGTTGATCAAAAAGCTTCAAATTCCATGTTGATTTGATATTTTGGCAATTTAAACAATTTCGGATTTTGTGAAAACTTCTGAATCAATGAAAAGGAAAATATTTCCAACTCAAATTTTAACCCCCCCCCCCTCCCCCACTAAATGACAAAATAATTCCTCTGCAGCACATAACACCTTTTCAACACTCATGGAGAACTTTTAATGGATGCGGTCGTTTCTTTAAATTTATTTTTATCTCTAAATAATCACCCATTTCTACATCGTCGACCCATCTCCTTCTCTGCTATACTTAAAAGCAAGGCTTGGAAGTTTCTACTTATGCCATTCTGCAACTCACACTCTAAAAATAGTGAAGCAAATAACAAGATTATGGCTTTCCCAAACATGACGTTGGCTTCACTTTCAAATCCACTTTTTTTTTTCTCTCCTTATTATACAGAATTGATTTCAACCCAACGCACAGACCACTTTAACTGATGTTTATAAAACGACCCCTCGTTCCCATGGTAACAAACAGCAGCTTACGTCGTTCTGCATCGCTATGGGAACGCAATACTTCAGAAGGACTGATGAGGCAACACAAATATTCACAACAAGCAGGCGCAGAAAGAGCGAATTTAACAACACCTGACGCTCTAACTACTTTTCGGTTACTTGGAAGAGTTGCTGCCATTTATTTTTCCTTTTATGCGAATATTAGTCTGTAATGGCTTTCTTTTATGTACAGTTGTCAAAAAAGTATCCGAACACTATGGTTGATTACAGAATTCAGAAAGAATATCTGGCAACGTTTTTTTTAGAAATTAGTGATCTGGCAACCTTCGTGTCACGTGATTATACAATTCAGGAAAAATATCAGGAAAAATATCTGTGCATGGTGTACAGCAACTGTACACGCTCCAGTTACCGTTCACAGCAAACTGGAGGGTATGCAGTAACTGCACACGCTCCAGTTTGCTGTGAATGGTAACTGCACACGATCAATATTTCTATGAATGGGCCCATGTGATCAAGGTTTTTGCGAGCTCACACGATCCAATGTGTTGTGAACATTAACCGCAACCGCTCCAGTTTGCTGTGAACGGTAACTGCACACGCTCCATATTCATTGCATTATATATTCATACGCATTATATATATTAAAGAAATATCCGAACACTATGGTTGATTACAGAATTCAGAAAAAATATCTGGCAACGTTTTTTTTTTTTCAGAAATTAATCATCTGGCAACCTTCGTGTCACGTGACACGAAGGTTGCCAGTTCACTAATTTCTAAACGATGGCCCGGTACATGTCTGTGTGGGAAGCGTTCTTGATACATTCGTTGAGCGGCTCGTCCGTTGCCCTCAGCTATTCCATACACTAAGTGCATATCTGCCAGCTCCCTGTTCGAATACCTTTGAATACCTTGTTCGAATACCTACTACCGCTCGAATCAGGAAATTCGAAATTTCTCTAGCGCACTGATGAACAGCGCCGCCTATTGACTTATGGCGGCGCTCTTATGGGTTCCTATGCAATTCTCATTCCTTTAGATGTTTTCTACCTCCCCTAAATGTTTGTACCTATTATTTTTGAGACACCCTGTATATATATACATATCCCACTGGTCTTTTTTTATGGGCCACATAAATTTCAGTGATATCATGGTCATGCTATTGAATAGCAAACAATGTCCAAAATACAAAGATATTAATTTTTTTTTAATTAAGATTTATTCGCATGCCAAATGTAATATTAGAAAGGTAAAGTCTACCGGGTAAAGTTAAATATACTTTGATTGGGACATTATATATCTCTGTGGCTATAGAATGGTTGCGTTTCAAGTTGAACAGGACCTAGAGTTAATTTGTCACTTTATCGGGATTACAGTGGAAAAGATTTCGGATTTTCTCATCTGACTCGGGGGGCGGGGGTGGCTCAGTCGATAGCGCGCCAGGCTCGTAATCTGTAGTTCCCAGGTTCGAGTCCCAGCTGGGTGAGCGTTGAGATTTATCTCCGCAAAATTCCCCGCCCTGCCCACGGTCAGTAGGGGACACCGATGGGCTTGGAAAGGCCGCCGTCCGTCGGATGGGACGTTAAGCCGTGGCCCCCCTGTGCGGGAGAGCCATACCCTGTGCACGTTAAAGAACACGCTGGATGGCCTTGACGGGAGGCTACCATCTGTCTCCCAACAGCTGTTCCAGTGGGTCCCCTCCCCCAACCTTCTTTGAGCCTTCGGGGTTCATGTGACCTGGCCATTTAGCCCATGGTGTGCAAAAAAGTGCCGCTCAGAGGTAAAACAACCCAATCCATCAAAAAGTAAAAACCTTTCGAAATTTATTTAATTCATTCCACTAGTAATGAAACTGAAATAGCAAGTATAGTGTGTATATAATCTGTTTTTCCTTTTATAGAAAGGACGGACAGCGGAATTTTATATGAACACGTCATCGAAACCGAATAATCACAGTCGACCCCAGATCACCCCTCCTGAAGGTCAACATCAAGAGGGGGATTCCGTGGAGAGAAAAACCGAATCAAATGTAGAAGAAGTGGAGAGCGAAACGAAGGAAGAAAAGGAAGAAGGGGAAGAAGAGAAACCACAGGTAGAGGAAGAGAAAGAAGAGGATCTCCCAGAAGCTGTCGGAAACGAAGACGAAAATGAAGAAAAGAAAGAAGAAGAAGAAATAAAAGTGGAAGAGGCTGAAGCAGAGGAGCAGGAGGGAACAGGAGGAGAATTGAAACAGGAGGATGAAGAAAGGACTGAGTCGGTGGATCAAGATACCTCTCTGGGAAGCACAGGTGAAAAAGAGTCGTTTAGCATTTTAATGATTTTTCAAAATGTCCTTTCTCTTTGTTATTTATTTGTGTGTCATTCACAGTTTGTGAATTTGTGAAAAATGTCTGTTGATCGTTTCTCCTTAACTCGGGTGTAAAAGTAGTAAGTTTTAAAGATTGGTCCGAGAATAAGTTTAATTTGCAGTTATAGCTTTTTAAAAAAAAATTAGAATTCAGATTTATTTCAACTAGACAAGTTAATATCCAGATTTAAAGAAATCGATTGAGATCTTGCAGAGATTCTACTAATAGTTGCCAGTGTAATTTCTCTGCATCGCTCATATTAGAGATTGTAAGAGATGGGTTGTTTTTTTACCTCTGAGCGGCACTTTTTTGCACACCATGGGCTAAATGGCCAGGTCACATGGTCCCCAAATCCTCAGAGAAGGTTGGGGGAGGGGACCCACTGGAACAGCTGTTGGGAGACAGATGGTAGCCTCCCGTCAAGGCCATCCAGCGTGTTCTTTAACGTGCACAGGGTATGGCTCTCCCGCACACGGGGCGACGGCTTAACGTCCCATCCGACGGACGGCGACCTTTCCAAGCCCATCGGTGTCCCCTACTGACAGTGGGCAGGGCGGGGAATTTTTCCGGAGATAAATCTCAACGCTGACCCAGCTGGGACTCGAACCTGGGAACTAGAGATTACGAGCCTGGCACGCTACCGACTGAGCCACCCCCGCCCCAGAGATTGTAAGAAAAAACCTCAAAAGTAGATCTCTAGTAAACTTCTCTTCTACAAACTATATGTACAGCAGGGGCGATTGTTTGGTGGGCATTGCAGCACCAAAAAAAAAAACGCAAAAAATAGTAATTTCAAATTTAGTATTCATAATTTGTTGTATCTAAATCATTGTATATTGAAATAGCAAGTATGTATTGAAATAGCAAGAAATATATCTTGCTATTTCAATATAATATCACTTGTATGTTTGTTTTGTAATTATTATTATTTCCTGTGTTACGTAGACAATCACAGCATTTACTTTGCGAATCAGGACTACTCGTTGCTTTCGTATTGCCAATAAGAATTTTAACATTATGGCTACCGTCCAGAATATTAGCATTATCTGTTATTTATTATTTCTGTGTAACAGATATTGGTGGATAAAGAACGTATAAGGAAAAGAAGTTCAGCTTTGACAAAGCGTAAGTGGCGCCCTCAAGTGGTGTTTCGATTCGTATCGTGCAATTGTTTAAGCTGGGAAGCAAACAATAAGGGGCAAAGGAATTATGCATCAAAAAATTTATATTTTAAAAAAGGAAAAAAAGTAACTGCATTTTGTATTTGAAAAAAATAATATCATGATTTTAATAAAGGTTTATTTTCTCCATTGGAATTATTTTTCGTTGAACCAACAATTATAAATTGAACGGATAGAGAAGATTTGAAATTATCCTGAAGTAAATTATAGAATAAATCATTACAATTAAAAGCTTTCTTGGTTGCATAGAAACAGAATTGATATTAATATACTCTACAAGGATATCAATGGGAAATTATTACATAGGAAAAGCGAAGAGAATGGAAGTTGACAGTAACATGTAATTACAAAAGCGTTCGTCCCCTGTAATGTTCGTTTCACCTCTACGCCAAATGCACGATACTCGATTTTACATTAATCTCTATGGAAGCTGAACTTCTTCTCCCTCTACATTCTTTGGCAAGGATATCAATGGGAAATTATTACATAGGAAAAGCGAAGAGAATGGAAGTTGACAGTAACATGTAATTACAAAAGCGTTCGTCCCCTGTAATGTTCGTTTCACCTCTACGCCAAATGCACGATACTCGATTTTACATTAATCTCTATGGAAGCTGAACTTCTTCTCCCTCTACATTCTTTGGCAAGGATATCAATGGGAAATTATTACATAGGAAAAGCGAAGAGAATGGAAGTTGACAGTAACATGTAATTACAAAAGCGTTCGTCCCCTGTAATGTTCGTTTCACCTCGACGCCAAATGCACGATACTCGATTTTACATTAATCTCTATGGAAGCTGAACTTCTTCTCCCTCTACATTCTTTGTACTGGTGGGGAAAGTTGTTATATTCCTTTCAACAGGTTTTACATGATTTTGACTTGGAAGATGGAACTGACTCCGACTTTGTTAAAAACTTAACTAATTCATACTTTCATGGATTAGATGATATTTGAAGAAATGAAAATATTCCTAAGCAATCAAAGAGTGACTCTTAAAGCAAACGACTAAAGCTATAGAAGGACCAAGTGACATCATTTCCTTCCACCTCTGTAGCTTTTTCTACAAGCATTCCAGGCAATCGAAATGCAAAGCTGATAAAAACAACGACTTCATACACTGATAAGACCAATCTTAACCTGCCTAAAAAAGCAATCACTAAAAAAATTACGATTCAATTATCACCCAGCACCATCGCTAAAGAGATTGCTGAAGAAAATGTTACAGTTAATATTATAATTGACTTAATTCTGCACTTGTTATCTTATGTATGCTCATCTGACGAGAACTACAAACTACATAATTAGTGAAATTCTCCTACAGCTTAGAACTTGAGCATTTGACACTCCTGCAATGGAATTGCAAGGGTTTGCTCTCAACAAAAGAGGAACTAATTTTGTTTTCTAAAGTTAATAGTGTAAATGTTTTTGCATTACAGGAATTATAGACAAAAAAACAGATAAATATTCCAGGATTTTTGGTGTATACTTATTTTGCTGAACATAGCAGCAATGGAATTGCCATTATTATTGATAAAAAAATTAATCATAGACTCGTAGAGCTAAAATATGAACTTCACCCATTAGAATGCATAGCCATCCAGATTTTAATCAATAACTTATCTATTTCTATTCTAAATATATATAATCCTGGTTTGGCTCTCAATGATAAATTTTTTACAAATTTAATTGCACATATTCCTGAACCGTATGTCATCGTAGGTGATTTCAATTCACACCACCCAATGTGGTTTTCATACACTACCAGTTATGCTGGTATACATCTAAATAGGTTCATCACTAAATCAAATCTAATTTTATTAAATGAAAAAATCACAACTCATGAAAATCCTTCTAACCAACGATCTATAATAGACTTAACTTTGATTTCCCCTCATCTCTGTCAAAAAGAGGCGGGGGTGGCTCAGTCGGTAGTGCGCCAGGCTCGTAATCTGCAGTTCCCAGGTTCGAGTCCTAGCTGGGTCATCGTTGAGATTTATCTCCGCAAAATTCCCCGCCCTGCCCATGGTCAGTAGGGGACACCGATGGGCTTGGAAAGACCGCCGTCCGTCGGTTGGGACGTTAAGCCGTGGCCCCGTGTACGGGAGAGCTATACCCTGTGCACGTTAAAGAACACGCTGGATGGCCTTGACGGGAGGCTACCATCTGTCTCCCAACAGCTGTTCCAGTGGGTCCCCTCCACCAACCTTCTCCGAACCTTCGGGGCCCCTGTGACCTGACCATTTATCCCATGGTGTGCAAAAAAGTGCAGCTCAGAGGTAAAACAACCCAACCCTGGCAAAATTTTAACTGGTCGCTGCTCCCAGATACTAGGGGCAGCGACCATCATCCAATTCTAATTTTAAATTAAACTATAACAAACTTATTTATTTAAATAATTGGAGATTATTCTCACAAATTCTTCAACAAAATTTACCGTCGGATGAAAATAATGATTACACAGATTTTTTTAATGAGGTTCATTCACACACACTAAATCGGCGTTTCAAACAATTCATAACAAAATTCCAAAATTGCAAAGAAACTTCTGGTACATGAATCGGCTTGTAGCCATAAGAAAAAAAAGCAGAAAATCAAGCCAAACGTACCAGAGACTTTTTAGACATTGATACTTATAGGAAAATAAATGCCATGGTTAGAAGAAAAATAAAACAATCATATAGAGATAATTGGAAAACTTTTGTTTCCCAACTCACTACTATATCTTCGGGGACTAATATTTGGAAAGTTTATCAGAGTATTTTTTCTGTTAAATCCCAAAAACTTCCTATGGCTGAAATAGCCTTACTTAATAATATTAATTTAAAACAAACCACTGAGCTTTTTGCTAATAATTTAAAAACTACTCAAAAATTATTTACAAATGATACTGACATTCACATT
Organism: Ryuthela nishihirai; assembly: GCA_038380435.1. Taxonomy (NCBI): domain Eukaryota; kingdom Metazoa; phylum Arthropoda; class Arachnida; order Araneae; family Heptathelidae; genus Ryuthela; species Ryuthela nishihirai. Next base: position 77,344 of record JAWZYU010000397.1, on the reverse strand, counting down.
AAATTAATGAATAATAAAAACACTCATTCTAAAATGGATAGACCTTTCAACATTGTGGAACTTAATTCTGCAATTAAAAAAATTAACCTCAAATCAGCCCCAGGAGAATAATGAAATAAATTTTTTTCTCATTTACCTTATAATTCGAAGCTAAAATCATTAGATGTTTTAAGGGCGGGGGTGGCTCAGTCGGTAGCGCGCCAGGCTCGTAATCTGTAGTTCCCAGGTTCGAGTCCCAGCTGGGTCAGCGTTGAGATTTATCTCCGCAAAAATTCCCCGCCCTGCCCACGGTCAGTAGGGGACACCGATGGGCTTGGAAAGGCCGCCGCCCGTCGGATGGGACGTTAAGCCGTGGCCCCGTGTGCGGGAGAGCCATACCCTGTGCACGTTAAAGAACACGCTGGATGGCCTTGACGGGAGGCTACCATCTGTCTCCCAACAGCTGTTCCAGTGGGTCCCCTCCCCCAACCTTCTCTGAACCTCGGGGTCCATGTGACCTGGCCATTTAGCCCATAGTGTGCAAAAAAGTGCCGCTCAGAGGTAAAACAATCCAACGTTAAAGAACACGCTGGATGGCCTTGACGGGAGGCTACCATCTGTCTCCCAACAGCTGTTTCAGTGGGTCCCCTCCTCCAACCTCCTCTGAGCCTTCGGGGTCCATGTGACCTGGCCATTTAGCCCATAGTGTGCAAAAAAGTGCCGCTCAGAGGTAAAACAACCCAACCCATTAGATATTTTTAATTACATCTGGGAACACAACTACATACCTCCCGAATGGAGGAAAATTATTGTAATTTTTATCTTAAACACTGGCACGTCGCCAACTTTACTTCATACCGTCCAATATCTTTGATTTCTAATTCACTCAAACTTTTTGAGAGGTTATTGTTCAAAAGACTCTCCTGGTATCTTGAAACAGGAAATATTTTCCCAAATTTTTTCTTTGATTTTAGAAAACATCGCTCCGCCAAAGAAAATATCTCCTTACTTTTACACGATATTTTTCGAGCTTTTAAAGAGAAAAAAAACTCTTCCAGCCATTTCCCTGGACTTAACTCAAGCATTCGACTCCGTCTCAATAAATGGTTTACTAACAAAATTATTAAAATCTAACCTAAGTGCTAAATATACTAATTTTCTATTTAATCTTTTAAACAATAGATTAATTCAGGTTAAAGTTGGAGACTAACTCTCAGAAATTCACAAAATTACCCAAGGGCTCTCTCAGGGGTCAATTTTGTCCCCGCTTCTATTTAGTTTCTACATTCACTGGATATCATCATCATCATCCTCATCCTCAAGCAGCCATGGGCTACTGAGGTCCAACCAGACCACGCAGTTTAATTCTCCAAGTATATCTGTCCTGAGCTACATCTGCTGCATCCGGCCACTGCACACCAATTCTAACAAGGTCCTGTTTGACATTGTCTGCCCACCGCATCCTAGGTCTCCCCTTCTTTCTGAGGCCTTTAGGCACACTGTTCATAACCCTATTCGCCAATCTATAATTATCCATACGGGCAACATGGCCAAACCAACGGAGTCTCTCTCTGCACAATATGCTGCTTAAAGGAGGTTGCAAACTCCTTTGCCTAACCTCATCATTAGTTACAAAGTTGAACCACCTAATGCCCAAGATACTGCATAAGCATCTGGAATCAAAAGCATCTAGTTTCCTGTTATCTTGCTTACACAGCGTCCAAGTTTCACTACACTGGATATACAGATGACATTATTTTTTGGTCATCTGGGAAAAATCGTTATAAATTACAAGAAAATTTACAAAAACAGTTAAACTTTGCAAATATTGTTCCATTTGGAACTTAGAGATCAACATTAAAAAAACGTTTATTATACCTTTTTACAAAAGAAGAAATTATAATCCTAAATCTAAATTATCTATAAATTCAGAAAATTACTTCTGGTTAATAAACGCAAAATTTTAGGAATGTATTTGGACACAAAACTAAATTGGCAACATCATCTTAATAACAAATATAATTCTAGTTTGCAGTTACTAAATTGTATCAAACACTTCGCTTTCAAAAATGAAGGCACACAACAACAGCAATTAATTACTGTTTATAAAAACTCATTAGACCTAAAATTGAATTCCACTTGGAATTTATTTCTGGTGCACTTTTTACTAAATTTAGAAAACAATACTTTACAAAACCAATGTCTGAAAATTGCCCTTGGGCTTGTAAAATGTTGCCCTACAATTTCTGTAATAGCAGAGACAGCTATACCGCTATTTGAAATTCGACATAATATTTTACTAATTAAATATTTCTTTAAATTACATTATAAACCTCCGTCACACCTTTTTTATAAACATTTTCATCGACTACCATACATTAAAGTAATCTACAATAATGAATTCCTCTCCAATCTCTATGATGATTATTTTAGCAGAACGCTCAAAGGGGGCATTCCCGGCATCATTGCTGATTGGTGCTATCCTTCACCATTAATAGGGGCGGGGGTGGCTCAGTAGGTAGCGCGCCAGGCTCGTAATCTGTAGTTCCCAGGTTCGGGTCCCAGCTGGGTCAGCGTTGAGATTTATCTCCGAAAAATTCCCCGCCCTGCCCACGGTCAGTAGGGGACACCAATGGGCTTGGAAACGCCGTCCGTCGGATGGGACGTTAAGCCGTGGCCCCGTGTGCGGGAGAGCCATACCCTGTGCACGTTAAAGAACATGCTGGATGGCCTTGACGGGAGGCTACCATCTGTCTCCCAACAGCTGTTCCAGTGGGTCTCCTCCCCCCAACCTTCTCTGAGCATTCGGGGTCCTTGTGGCCTGGCCATTTAGCCCATGGTGTGCAAAAAAGTGCCGCTCAGAGGTAAAACAATCCAATCCAATCTCTGATTTCTACCATAATAACTTTTCGTCGTCTGATTACAGCACTGATTGTTCTTTTGGACAATTTCGGAGAATCTATTTATTATTACATGATATTTTTTTCTGTCTTCCAGGCGATCGTCTCAACGAATTAATTGACTTCTGGATTAAGGAAAAAGATCTGCTACGATTGGAGCACGTGGTAATTGCTGGACAAGGAGAGAGATTAGTAGGAAGATCCTCGGACGACAGACAAGTCCAGGAATTTTTAGACCTTGTGCCAACATACATGGTATGTTCTGAACTTAGTTTAGCAATCGCTATAATCTATGATATAAACTATGGTACAGTCGCTCAAAAAAGTATCCGAACACTATGGTTGATTACAGAATTCAGAAAAAATATTTGGCAACGATTTTTTTAGAAATTAGTGATCTGGCAACCTTCGTGTCACGTGAGCGTGTGCAGTAACTGCACACGCTCCAGTTTGCTGTGAACGGTAACTGGAGCGTGTACAGTTGCTGTACACGCTCCAGATATTTTTCCAGAATTCTGTAATCACGTGACACGAAGGTTGCCAGATCACTAATTTGTAAAAAAAAATCGTTGCCAGATATTTTTTTTGAATTCTGTAATCAACCATAGTGTTCGGATACTTTTTTGAGCGACACTATCGTTTTTACTAATTATGAGAGTTTTGAAGCATCTGAAACAAATCCACGAATTATATTTTTTCTCCTTCAAGGCGAGAATAAGAGGAGTTCACGACGCAGTTGTCAGAGGGAACCTAGGTGAAGTGGAAGCCGTTCTAACGAGGAAGAGATTCGCTCTAAGCAGGGACCACCTCGGAGCGAGTCCTCTGCATCTGGCGGTGCTTCATGGCCACACGGACATCGTCAGGTACATTATCTCCAACTTTCCAGAAGCTCTGGACGGACCAGACAATGTAAGTACCACGAACATTCATTTATCATTCCACGTTTCGGATTAATAGGTACAGTCGCTCAAAAAAGTATCCGAACATTATGGTTGATCACAGAATTCAGAAAAAAATATCTGGCAACGATTTTTTTAGAAATTAGTGATCTGGCTACTTCGTGTCACGTGACACGAAGGTTGCCAGATCACTAATTTCTAAAAATAATCGTTGCCAGATATTTTTCCTGAATTCTGTGATCAACCATAGTGTTCGGATACTTTTTTGAGCGACTGTAGGTGGTCATAGTATTTTGATAATAGATCGTGTGGGCTCACTCACGGAAATATTGAGCGTGTGCAGTTACCGTTCACAGCAAACTGGAGCGTGTGCAGTAACTGCACACGCTCCAGTTTGCTGTGAACGGTAACTGGAGCGTGTACAGTTGCTGTACACGCTCCAGATATTTTTCCTGAATTCTGTAATCAGGTGATACGAAGGTTGCCAGATCACTAATTTCTAAAAAAAATCGTTGCCAGATATTTTTTCTGAATTCTGTGATCAACCATAGTGTTCGGATACTTTTTTGAGCGACTGTAGGTGGTCATATTATTTTGATACTAGATCGTGTGGGCTCACTCACGGAAATATTGAGCGTGTGCAGTTACCGTTCACAGCAAACTGGAGCGTGTGCAGTAACTGCACACGCTCCAGTTTGCTGTGAACGGTAACTGGAGCGTGTACAGTTGCTGTACACGCTCCAGATATTTTTCCTGAATTCTGTAATCACGTGACACGAAGTTGCCAGATCACTAATTTCTAAAAAAATCGTTGCCAGATATTTTTTTCTGAATTCTGTGATCAACCATAGTGTTCGGACACTTTTTGAGCGACTGTACAAAGTTAACATACCACTTGATTTATAAGACAGGGGACCGTTTCTAAACAGCTTGTTGTCCAAGCGTCCCGAAGATTTTAAAAAACGTTACGATTGCATCGGTTTTAAAATTTGCCTTGTTAAAAGATATGTAAATAAATTGTAACTTCAATTGTGCATTACAACAATAGGTTTAAGTGTTTAGGTGGGAAACGTGACATTATATTATTTCTTTGGGGCGGGGGTGGCTCAGTCAGTAGCGCGCCAGGCTCGTAATCTGTAGTTCCCAGGTTCGAGTCCCAGCTGGGTCAGCGTTGAGATTTATCTCAGCAAAATTCTCCGCCCTGCCCACGGTCAGTAGGGGACACCGATGGGCTTGGAAATGCCGCCGTCCATCGGATGGGACGTTTAGCCGTGGCTCCGTGTGCGGGAGAGCCATACCCTGTGCACGTTAAAGAACACGCTGGATGGCCTTGACGGGAGGCTACCATCTGTCTCCCAACAGCTGTTCCAGTGGGTCCCCTCCCCCAACCTTCTCTGAGCCTTCGGGGTCCATGTGACCTGCCATTTAGCCCATGGTGTGCAAAAAAGTGCCGCTCAGAGGTAAAATAACCCAACAACAACCCGCATGTTGGACCACGGCTTAACGTCCCATCCGACGGACGGCAGCCTTTCCAAGCCCATCGGTTTCCCCCTGACCATGTGCAGGACCGGGAATTCTGTAGAGATAAATCTCAACGCTGACCCAGATGGGATTCGAACCTGGGAACTGCAGATTATGAGCCTGGCTCACTACCGATTGAGCCACCCCCAACCCTCAATTAATAGCAATGACCATTTAATGTCTGCCCTATTTTTTTGCGTGTGCGCCATGTTCATTTTGTTTACATATGGTTTGCATGGGTGATATTCTTGCATAGCTTCTTTTAATTGATATCTTTTGTGTTTTTTGGGGGGACAGGGGTTGACAGACTCCTGATCTGCAGTTCCCAGATTCAAATCCCAGCTGGGTCAGATTTGAGATTTATCTGCGCCAAACCCCCTCCCTGCCCTCGGTCAGTAGGGGACACCGGTGGACTTAGAAAGGCCGCCGTCCATCGGATGAGAGATTTACCATCTGTCTCCCAACAGCTGTCCAGTGGGTCCCCTCCCCCCAACCTTCTCTGAGCACTTCGGGTCCTTGTGACCTGGCCATTTAGCCCATTGTGTGAAAAAAAGTGCCGCTCAGAGTTAAACTAACGGAAACCTAAATTTCCGAAATTACTCCCCCCCCTGTCCCTTTTCGAATTTTGAGAACCTTCTATGCCTTCCTATCTCCCATTTCATCATCAGCCAATCCCCATTTTAAAAATAATTTCAATTCGCAATTTAAAATAAAAAAAGAAGAAAAATTTTCCATCCTCCCCCCCCCCCCTTGGAATGTTTTCACATCCCCTCCCATTTTGTGGGGCGGGGGTGCTCAGTCGGTAGCGCGCCAGGCTCGTAATCTGTAGTTCCCAGGTTCGAGTCCCAGCTGGGTCAGCGTTGAGATTTATCTCCGCAAAATTTCCCGCCCTGCCCACGGTCAGTAGGGGACACCGATGGGCTTGGAAAGGCCGCCGTCCGTCGGATGGGACGTTAAGCCGTGGCCCCGTGTGCGGGAGAGCCATACCCTGTGCACGTTAAAGAACACGCTGGATGGCCTTGACGGGAGGCTACCATCTGTCTCCCAACAGCTGTTCCAGTGGGTCCCCTCCCCCAACATTCTCTGAGCCTTCGGGGTCCACGTGACCTGGCCATTTACCCATTGTGTGCAAAAAAGCGCCGCTCAGAGGTAAAACAACCCAACCCAACCCGTTGAGATTTATCTCCGCAAAATTCCCCGCCCTGCACACGGTCAGTAGGGGATACCGATGGGTTGGAAAGGCCGCCGTCCGTCGGATGATCCAACTCTCCCATTTTATCATCAGCCAACTCCCATTTTAAAAATAATTTCAATTCGCAATTTAAAATAAAAAAGAAGAAAAATTTTCCATCCTCCTCCCCCCCTTGGAATGTCTTTACATCCCCTCCCATTTTGCGGACCTCTGATTTAACACCTTTACCCAAATGAAGATCGTTTCAATTCAATTATACGGAAGTTCTGTTGTATTCAAGTTTCGATGTAAGGTGGTTTTACGTGTAGGAGTCAAGATGTGGAAATATTGGTTGATAATGTTTTGCTTCATTAGTTACTTGTCTATTCATTTAAAGTGCATTTCTCTCTCTGTCTTTTCCTCTAGGAAGGCAGAACGCCTCTTCATTATGCAGCCATTATGAAAGATGGCGGACATTATTATAAATTGCTGAAAATAGCCGGAGCAGACGACACTTCAACAGACAAGGTGAGATATCAAAAAACAATTCATCCCTCAGTTCGCATCTGGAAAAACATCACCTCCCCTCTGTTAAATTCTCCTTTTCAAAGAAGGTTGGGTTGGGTTGTTTTACCTCTGAGCGGCACTTTTTTGCACACCATGGGCTACATGGACCACGAAGGCTCAGAGAAGGTTGGGGGAGGGGACCCACTGGAACAGCTGTTGGGAGACAGATGGTAGCCTCCCGTCAAAGTCATCCAGCGTGTTCTTTAACGTGCTCAGGGTATGGCTCTCCCGCACACGGGGACACGGCTTAACGTCCCATCCGACGGACGGCGGCCTTTCCAAACCCATCGGTGTCCCCTACTGACCGTGGGCAGGGCGGGGAATTTTGCGGAGATAAATCTCAACGCGCTGACCCAGCTGGGACTCGAACCTGGGAACTACAGATTACGAGCCTGACGCGCTACCGACTGAGCCATCCCCGCCCCTAAATGGCCAGGTCACATGGACCCCGAAGGCTCAGAGAAGGTTGGGGGAGGGGACCCACTGCAACAGCTGTTGGGAGACAGATGATAGTCTCCCGTCAAGGCCATCCAGCGTGTTCTTTAACGTGCACAGGGTATGGCTCTCCCGCATACGGGGCCACGGCTTAACGTCCCATCCGACGGACGGCGGCCTTTCCAAGCCCATCGGTGTCCCCTACTGACCGTGGGCAGGGCGGGGAATTTTTGCGGAGATAAATCTCAACGCTGACCCAGCTGGGACTCGAACCTGGGATTTACAGATTACGAGCCTGGCGCGCTACCGACTGAGCCACCCCCGCCCTAGAAAACAGGGTAAAAAGCAAAAAAGCACACTTTTTTCCCGCTTCTTCTCTGCAATTATTTACCTATATGCTGTGTAATAGAAAAGAACTACCGCACGATTCTTTTTTTTTATTTCTATAAAAGCAAGGGACATTCTGCATGACCAAAAAGATGCGAATTTACTTACTCTTCATAAGAAAATGTGTTGGAACTCAGTTCAAACACTTCGCATTCCTCTCATATTCCCTTTTTTACATAACCAGTTTGATTCTTTGCAATGTTTTGAATTTGTATGCAGTTCTGAATTAATGTAATAGTCCTCAAATTTCAGCCCTAATCGTGCCAGATTTCAGATTTATCTCTATTAAGCCCACACAGGGAGAAAGGAGACGTCGATGGACTTGAAAAAGGCCGCCGTCCGTCGGCTGGTCCGTCTGGGAGAGTCATACCCCTTTGAGCGTTAAAGAACACGCTGCTGGTCAGAGGAGATAACTGTCGACTCAGGGGCAGGTGGCTCAGTCGGCAGCGCGCCAGGCTCGTAATCTGTAGTTCCCAGGTTCGAGTCCCAGCTGGGTCAGCGTTGATATTTATCTCCGAAAAATTCCCCGCCCTGCCCACGGTCAGTAGGGGACACCGATGGGCTTGGAAAGGCCGCACTCCGTCGGATGGGACGTTAAACCGTGGTCCCGTGTGCGGGAGAGACATACCCTGTGCGCGTTAAAGAACACGCTGGATGGCCTTGACGGGAGGCTACCATCTGTCTCCCAACAGCTGTATCCAGTGGGTCCCCTCCCCCAACCTTCTCTGAGCCTTCGGGGTCCATGTGACCTGGCCATTTAGCCCATGGTGTGTAAAAAAGTGCCGCTCAGAGGTAAAACAACCCAACGTTAAAGAACACGCTGGATGGCCTTGACGGGAGGCTACCATCTGTCTCCCAACAGCTGTTCCGGTGGGTCCCCTCCCCCAACCTTCTCTGAGCCTTCGGGGTCCATGTGACCTGGCCATTTAGCCCATGGTGTGCAAAAAAGTGCCGCTCAGAGGTAAAACAACCCAACCCAACTCTCGACTCTGGCATAGTCGGGATTCGAACCCAGAAACATTTCTTCTTATAAAATCATTTTACCTTCTAAATGCATAATTTTCTTCCTAAATTTATCTAATTTGGCCAATTTTATTCTCTCTCACTAACAGCAAAAATAGAATGACTTTAATTTTCAACGAAAAATGGAAAGAATCTGATTTTTTCGATCTTTTCAGGCTGGCAAGACCGCAGAGCATTACATGATTCATCCAGGCGAACTCACCATCCGGGATCTTTTGGAGGGATACAGGATTGTAGAGAGCGAAGAGAAGCCAATACAGGTGAACATCTGGCAAAGACCCCCCACAGAAGAAATCGAGAAACGTGAGTGGCAAGCACCCCCTTCCTCAAATCCCTAATTAGTCACGTGATGAGAACTATCCTTATGAGAAGTATCCTTAGCACTTTTCAACAGTTTCAGCCGAGAGCATCTCAGAGAAGTTGGATGCTTTCCTTTTCAGGAATTGTGACATTGCAGAAGACGAATCCAATTTGGGTTGCACTAATTTGCAAAGCATTGCAATAGAATGATTGCGAGGAGGCGTTAACAATAAATTGTTTTTTACCAAATTAATCAGACTAGAAAATCAAACTGAAATACGTTTCATAGGCCAGTTATATTTCACAGTAACCATTTCGTAAAATATAAGACGAAAATTTTGAATGTAATTTGACACTTGTGTGAAGCAATTCAAAATAGGGTCGTTAAAAAAAGAATAATATGATAATTATTTTATTTAATAATTAAATAACAAAAATAATTGCTTGTCAGACGTCACGAAACTCTCAATTTTTGTGATGACAGTGTGGAATTAGTAGTAAATGGTGTAATAGAGATGAATTCGTGTTCAGAATAATTTAAATTTAAATATTTTTTGTAATCGAGAAAAAAAACAAGTAGAAACCTAATAATCTACACCTTTTTGCCCTCAACAGCAGGCAGATGTCTTGGTAAGGATCAATGAGGTGTTAAAAACACGGAGGTGGGTTGGGTTGTTTTACCTCTGAGCGGCACTTTTTTGCACACCATGGGCTAAATGGCCAGGTCACATGGACCCCGAAGGCTCAGAGAAGGTTGGGGGAGGGGACCCACTGGAACAGCTGTTGGGAGACATGGTAGCCTCCCGTCAAGGCCATCCAGCGTGTTCTTTAACGTGCACAGGGTATGGCTCTCCCGCACACGAGGCCACGGCTTAACGTCCCATCCGACGGACGACGGCCTTTCCAAGCCCGTCGGTGTCCCCTACTGACCGTGGGCAGGGCGGGGAATTTTGCGGAGATAAATCTCAACGCTGACCCAGCTGGGACTCGAACCTGGGAACTACAGATTACGAGCCTGGCGCGCTACCGACTGAGCCACCCCCGCCCCACGGAGGTGGTGTTGCTGCCCATGAAGTGAGGATCCCCTGTTATAGAGCATCCGCAGTTGTTGGTGGGCTCAAACACATCTTTCCAATTTGTCCCACAAATTCTCAATGGGGTTGAGGTCTGGCGATCAAGAGGGCCATTCGAGTGTGGTAAATTCACTTGGATGCTCCTGGAGCTAATTGGTCGCCACTCGATAAGTATGCGGTGTGGTGTTGTTCTGTTGAAGGATGGTGTCATGGTGGGGGAAGAGAATCACTACGAAAGGGTGTATAGTCGGCAAGGATGTTCACATAGCTTGTGCTGGTGATGGAAGTCTCAACAGGGATGAGGGATTCCAAGGAAGCCCATGTAAACACAACCCAAACTCTTACACCACCTGCCTGTATTGACCTCAACTTGGCAAGCCGTACAGTCGCTCAAAAAAGTATCCGAACATTATGGTTGATTACAGAATACAGAAAAAATATCTGGCAACGATTTTGTCACGTGACACGAAGGTTGCCAGATCACTAATTTCTAAAAAAAAAACGTTGCCACATATTTTTCTGAATTCTGTAATCGACCATAGTGTTTGGATACCTTTTTGAGCGACTGTAGATGGTCATATTATTTTGATACTAGATCGTGTGGGCTCACTCACGGAAATATTGAGCGTGTGCAGTTACCGTTCACAGCAAACTGGAGCGTGTGTAGTAACTGCACACGCTCCAGTTTGCTGTGAACGGTAACTGGAGCGTGTACAGTTGCTGTACGCGCTCCAGATATTTTTCCTGAATTCTGTAATCACGTGACACGAAAGATTACCAGATCACCAATTTCTAAAAAAATCGTTATCAGATATTTTTTCTGGATTCTGTAATCAACCATAGTGTTCGGATACTTTTTTGAGCGACTGTACAATTCCTTGTAACGATCCAGGACACACCGAGCTCATCTTAAGGGTCAATTGCATGCTTATGTCCCCATTTCTCCCGCTGGTTGGAAGTTCTGCTGCATTTCGCGTAATCTTGGTATACACGTGCGACGGTCTGACATGGGAATATCAACAGTTCAGCAGTTGAGGTGATTGAACCAATGGCCTTCCTCGCACCTACTATCTGGCCACGGTCAAGCTCACTTACGTCGCTGCCTTTTCTCGTGATTATTTCTCAGCGACTAGTTTCCAATGCGTAGAGACCTGCTCTCTTTAAAAGCATTGCCAGTTTCAGCGTCCCACGTGACAGGATGCGATACTTCTGCTTTGCAAATCGTTATCGTTATGTACACTATGTTGAAAAATGTGTCCGGACGCTTCCATGTTATGTGAATGGAAAGCCACTTTCAAAGCTCCCTAACATTGAAAATAAACCTTTTACGCAAAAACTGTTATTGGCGATAAATTGCAGATGTCACTCAAATCTCTAAAAAAACTACAAAGAAACTACAAAAAACTACTTCACTACAAACTGGAGCGTGTGCAGTAACTGCACACGCTCCAGTTTCTGTGAACGGTAACAGCACACGCTCAATATTTCCGTGAGTGAGCCCACACGATCTAGTATCAAAATAATACGACCACCTACAGTCGCTCAAAAAAGTATCCGAACACTATGGTTGATTACAGAATTCAGAAGAAATATCTGACAACGATTTTTTTTAGAAATTAGTGATCTGGCAACCTTCGTGTCACGTGACACCTTGCCCCAGAGGTCTGACAGGAGCCTGTCAGTTGAATACGTCATAGAGAAGATCTGAGAGGAAGGCAAATCTTCAGCAGAAAGACGACACTTACACAGATATCTTTTATCACTACATATACGTTACTAAAATACCTTTAAATTAATTACCCAAAAGCTAATCATATGGTGTAATTTTTTTCTTTTTCAGAGCCCCCACCCCAGCATGGATGTTGCTGGGCCTATCAGTACCCTGTGGCCGCTAGCAAAAATAACTATATTCTTAAAGGGCAGCGAAAAAAATTATCTTCTTAAAAGTGGAAACATACGTTTCTAATGAATAACGTTAAATGGTCCCGTTTCAATGATTCTTTAAATATTGATCAAAGATTGTTGAAAATTGACACTGTCACATTGCCTCCAAATCGATGAAATCTTAAGAAATCGTCATACCAACTTCTGATTGGGTTGGGTTGTTTTACCTCTGAGCGGAACTTTTTTGCACACCATGGGCTAAATGGCCAGGTCACATGGACCCTGAAGGCTCAGAGAAGGTTGAGAGAGGGGACCCACTGGAACAGCTGTTGGGAGACAGATGGTAGCCTCCCGTCAAGGCCATCCAGCGTGTTCTTTAACGTTGGGTTGTTTTACCTCTGAGCGGAACTTTTTTGCACACCATGGGCTAAATCGCCAGGTCACATGAACCCCGAAGGCTCAGAGAAGGTTGGGGGAGGGGACCCACTGGAACAGCTGTTGGGAGACAGATGGTAGCCTCCCGTCAAGGCCATCCAGCCTATTCTTTAACGTGCACAGGGTATGGCTCTCCCGCACACGGGGCCACGGCTTAACGTCCCATCCGACGGACGGCGGCCTTTTCAAGCCCATCGGTGTCCCCTACTGACCGTGGGCAGGGCGGGGAATTTTGCTGAGATAAATATCAGCGCTGACCCAGCTGGGACTCGAACCTGGGAACTACAGATTACGAGCCTGGCGCGCTACCGACTGAGCCACTCCCGCCCCCTGGACGAGTATGTGCAGACATTAAATGCTACGCTACCAATGGGGTCCACACTAAAGTCTGTCAAACACAAAACTTTGAGAGTTTCTTAACATATTGCAAACAAAATTAATTTTGTTACATTAATCATTTAATAAAATATAACACTTCGTAATAGGAGTATTCTTTTGTAATTACCCTGTATTTTTTATGATTTCCTTAAAACTGAACTCATGTGTATTCCCTTTTGTTTGATATATCCTGAATGCCTTTGTACGCCATTTCAAACTCTGCACGTGAAAGTGAAATGTTCTGGACATCTGGTTTACGATTTCTATTAAGAAAACAAAAATATAACTTGTATTAATTCCAACTTAGAACAGAATTTACTAAACAGTGTTTCCCATCAATGATTGAGGGGCGGGGGTGGCTCAGTCGGTAGCGCGCCAGGCTCGTAATCTGTAGTTCCCAGGTTCGAGTCCCATCTGCGTCAGCGTTGAAATTTATCTCTGCAAAATTCCCCGCCCTGCCCACAGTCAGTAGGGGACACCGATGGGCTTGGAAAGGCCGCCGTCCGTCGGATGGGACGTTAAGCCGTGGCCCCGTGTGCGGGAGTGCCATACCCTGTGCACGTTAAAGAACACGCTGGATGGCCTTGAAGAGAGGCTACCATCTGTCTCCCAACAGCTGTTCCAGTGGGTCCCCTCCCCCAACCTTCTCTGAGCCTTCGGGGTCCATGTGACCTGGCCATTTAGCCCATGGTGTGCAAAAAAGTGCCTCTCAGAGGTAAAACAACCCAACGTTAAAGAACACGCTGGATGGCCTTGACGGGAGGCTACCATCTGTCTCCCAACAGCTGTTCCAGTGGGTCCCCTCCCCCAACCTTCTCTGAGCCTTCGGGGTCCATGTGACCTGGCCATTTAGCCCATGGTGTGCAAAAAAGTGCCGCTCAGAGTTAAAACAACCCAACGTTAAATAACACTCTGGATGGCCTTAACGGGAGGCTACCATCTGTAATGTTGGTAGCCTCCCGTTAAGCAAAGTTAAGCAAGTCCGTATCTGCAAGGTTGCCAGATCACTGATTTCTAAAAAAACCTTTGCCAGATATTTTTTCTGAATTCTTTAATCAACCATAGTGTTCGGATTTTTTTTAATATATATAATGCGTATGAATATATAATGCATTGAATATGGAGCGTGTGCAGTTACCGTTCACAGCAAACTGGAGAGGTTGCGGTTAATGTTCACAGCACATTGGATCGTGTGAGCTCACAAAAACCTGGATCGTGTGCGTCCACTCACAGAAATATTGAGCGTGTGCAGTTACCGTTCACAGCAAACTGCAGCGGTTGCGGTTAATGTTCACAGCACATTGGATCGTGTGGGCTCGCTCACGGAAATATTGAGCGTGTGCAGTTACCGTTCACAGCAAACTGCAGCGTGTGCAGTAACTGCACACGCTTCAGTTTGCTGTGAACGGTAACTGGAGCGTGTACAGTTGCTGTACACGCTCCAGATATTTTTCCTGAATTCTGTAATCAACCATAGCGTTCGGATATTTGTTTCAGCGACTGTACATGTCCATAGTACATTTGAGTTTTGTCTTCATCGGCCACCTAGCGGATGAACTACAGATTACGACCGCCTCCCCCCCCCCGTGCCCTCCCTCGTATATTTCCAAAATATCTGTTTTATAAAGCAGTCGTTTAATATTTCAAGAGTTGTGTAGGAAACATTTAATTGCATTGCTGGTAGTAAGATTTTATCCCAAAAGTTAATTAAAATGACAAATAATAGTTTTTGTAAGCTAATCTTAAAATAAGCAATATTAGAAATCTGTATAATGATTCTGTTTTTGTAGATTTTAACGAAAAGTGTGAAGGAAGTCATAGAAGCACAATTACCTGTTAAAGTTTCAGCTTCAATAACTTGTTAAATATTAAACGTGTATTGTTTAAAATCGGGATTTTTCTATTTCTACATAAAAGACCTATTTTCAAAGTTAGGGTGCTTTGAATATTGATTCCATTCAATTAAGATGAATATGTCCCAAACCTATCGCTAACGTAATGTACAGTCGCTCAAAAAAGTATCCGAACACTGTGGTTGATTACAGAATTCAGAAAAAACATCTGGCGACGATTTTTTTAAGAAATTAGTGATCTGGCAACCTTCGTGTCACGTGATTACAGAATTCAGGAAAAATATCTGGAGCGTGTACAGCAACTGTACACGCTCCAGTTACCGTTCACAGCAAACTGGAGCGTGAGTTACTGCCAAATATTTTTTCTGAATAATAAAAATTCGTTGCCAGATATTTTTTCTGAATTCTGTAAACAACCATAGTGTTCGGATACTTTTTTGAGCGACTGTACATAAAGGTAAAGAAGACTTTTGGGATGTGTCTCTCACCTACCGACAAATTTGAGTATTCTTTCATTTGATTTTCATAATTCCTAAACAGATGTAAAGTGAAATTAAAGAGTTATTTAATATTGATTTTATGTTACAAGAAGGTTTCTACGTTTTCTTATTCTTACAACTTTTATTTTCCCCTCACAGCTGTTTCACCCTTTGCCAATTGAATCCTTACTATGGAGATTCAAAGGTATGCTCAGTCGTTGAATTTGGAGGAGCATCAGAAAAATTAACAGGATTTTAAAGCAGGGATTATGATTCTGTGAGATAAAACTTGGATCAATTCTTCTGTACAAAATGCCACAATGCTTGGTTCCATCTCTCTTTCGTTGTTACGTGCCTCAGCTATTCAGGAGAGTTCTGAACTGCTGACAAACTATCCCACTCAGCTATTCAGGAGAGTTCTGAACTGCTGACAAACTATCCCAATCAGCTATTCAGGAGAGTTCTGAACTGCTGACAAACTATCCCAATCAGCTATTCAGGAGAGTTCTGAACTGCTGACAAACTATCCCACTCAGCTATTCAGGAG
The DNA here is from genome assembly GCA_038380435.1 of Ryuthela nishihirai. NCBI lineage: Eukaryota > Metazoa > Arthropoda > Arachnida > Araneae > Heptathelidae > Ryuthela > Ryuthela nishihirai. The sequence goes on along the minus strand of JAWZYU010000397.1, from coordinate 61,513 downwards.
AGTTCTGAACTGCTGACAAACTATCCCACTCAGCTATTCAGTAGAGTTCTGAACTGCTGACAAACTATCCCAATCAGCTATTCAGGAGAGTTCTGAACTGCTGACAAACTATCCCAATCAGCTATTCAGGAGAGTTCTGAACTGCTGACAAACTATCCCAATCAGCTATTCAGGAGAGTTCTGAACTGCTGACAAACTATCCCAATCAGCTATTCAGGAGAGTTCTGAACTGCTGACAAACTATTCCAATCAGCTATTCAGGAGAGTTCTGAACTGCTGACAAACTATCCCAATCAGCTATTCAGGAGAGTTCTGAACTGCTGACAAACTATCCCAATCAGCTATTCAGGAGAGTTCTGAACTGCTGACAAACTATCCCAATCAGCTATTCAGGAGAGTTCTGAACTGCTGACAAACTATTCCAATCAGCTATTCAGGAGAGTTCTGAACTGCTGACAAACTATTCCAATCAGCTATTCAGGAGAGTTCTGAACTGCTGACAAACTATCCCACTCAGCTATTCAGGAGAGTTCTGAACTGCTGACAAACTATCCCATCAGCTAATCCTGTTCGTGTCGTGTGCCTTTTACATTTCCTTCTGCAGGTGTCATTTTTTAATCCCGATATTTCATTGCCACTTGCAGCAGTGTATTTGTACGTGTCGTACAGACAATGTACATCAACGTACAACACGTCCTACCAAAATATTCGCTATTTTCTCTGTTACTTCCATGGGAATCTAACTTCGAAGTTCGTTAATTTCTAAAATATGCATTTAATGGCAAAATAGAACTGAAGATGAATTAAAGATCATGATAAAATCTATTTAAATCCTGATTTTTCAATAATATTCTTTCAATATTTAAAGAGTTGTTGAAGTTGGAATATGAAATTATTATTGAATAAATAATTATTATGAAATTTAAATTAATAATTTTAATAGTTCAAAATTAAATAATTTTATATAAATTTTAAATAATAATAATAATAATAATAATAATAATAATAATAATAATAATAATAATAATAATTATTATTATTATTATTATTATTATTATTATTAAATTTAAATTAATAATTTTAATAGTTTAAAATTTAATAATTTTATATAAATTTAAAATTATTATTATTATTATTATTATTATCTTGTTTTATAAAAAAAACCCGTTCAGAATTATCTAATATAATAAATATATATTGCATCTCTTTAAATACTTAACGAATATTGTTAAAAATCAAGATTTAAATGGATTTGATTATGATCTTTATCTTGAGTCACATTTTTCCATTAAAAGTATATTTTCGAAATTATAGAGCTTCGAAATCAGATAACTATTGAGGTAACAAGAAGGTTCCTAATTGGTAAGACAGTGGATAATGATGTGGAATGTAGATCAGTGTACTGATCAATGCGCTGAGAAATGTGTTCAGCTGTTCTGATGTCGGCCCAACATTTGTACCCCAAGTTTACCTCTTCATTTTGAACAAAATACGAACAAAAGCCAAAATCAGTTAGTGATGCTCTCTTTTGTAATTTTATCGCTAATCTTAAGCCTTTCAGATTGTTTTGTTTTGTGTAAAGTGGACTCTTGTTTACATTACAACAAGCGCTAAAGTCTAACGAAATGAATCCTATGCGATTCTTTCGATTCGCCAGCTGCTCTTGTTGATAAACTCAGGTGAGTTATTGAATAAGTTGTTTCGTGTGATCCTGAAAACTTGAAACGTAACGATACACTTCCCAGAATTATTTCCTAAGTGGTATTGTAATACTGCTTAAGCCTGAATCCACAGATCTGTCTTATTCATAGAACCTTTTATTATTATTTGAAATGTTTTGTCCACATTTCCATTCACCTGCTGGATAAGCGATGGAGCTCAATTAATACCTCGACATTTCAAAACATTTTTTCCTGATACAGAACAATGCTACCCATAACTTAAGGGGCGGGGGTGGCTCAGTCGGTAGTGCGCCAGGCTCCTAATCTGTAGTTCCCAGGTTCGAGTCCCAGCTGGGTCAGCGTTGAGATTTATCTCCGAAAAATTCCTCGCCCTGCCCACGGTCAGTAGGGGACACCGATGGGCTTGGAAAGGCCGCCGTCCGTCGGATGGGACGTTAAGCCGTGGCCCCGTGTGCGGGAGAGACATACCCTGTGCACGTTAAAGAACACGCTGGATGGCCTTGACGGGAGGCTACCATCTGTCTCCCAACAGCTGTTCCAGTGGGTCCCCTCCCCCAACCTTCTCTGAGCCTTCGGGGTTCATGTGACCTGGCCATTTAGCCCATGGTGTGCAAAAAAGTGCCGCTCAGAGGTAAAACAACCCAACCCATAACTTAAAATAATAAAAATCTACCTTTAACAATCTAGGCTTTGCGTTCCAAATTGTCTGTAAAACCCAAAAAACGTTTAATTGCACTCTATATATAAAATACAGAGTTAAAAAAGTTGTTTAGTAGCAAGAGTCCACTGTGCATTTGGCAAAAAAAAATAATGAAATGTAATTCTGTGTTATTCCATTTTGTTAGCACTGATTAATAAAATTGAATAAAAAATATTGTTTTCTCTGTGTCTTTACTTAAGATTTTATGATTCATTTCTCCCTGCACCACGAAATGATGAAGTTTTTTAGTGATGGGATTAAAGGCAGGAATTTAAAACTGATCACTTTTTTGAATTGACATTTATTACAACACAATGGACTCTTGTTACTTATTTTTTTTCCTGTGAATACACTTAGGAAGCCCTTTATCCACTTTAAAAGGGACGGGGGTGGCTCAGTCGGTAGCGCGCCAGGCTCGTAATCTGTAGTTCCCAGGTTCGAGTCCCAGCTGGGTCAGCGTTGAGATTTATCTCCTCAAAAATTCCCCGCCCTGCCCACGGTCAGTAGGGGACACCGATGGGCTTGGAAAGGCCGCCGTCCGTCGGATGGGACGTTAAGCCGTGGCCCCGTGTGCGGGAGAGACATACCCTGTGCACGTTAAAGAACACGCTGGATGGCCTTGACGGGAGGCTACCATCTGTCTCCCAACAGCTGTTCCAGTGGGTCCCCTCCCCCAACCTTCTCTGAGCCTTCGGGGTCCATGTGACCTGGCCATTTAACCCATGGTGTGCAAAAAAGTGCCGCTCAGAGGTAAAACAACCCAAAGTTAAAGAACACGCTGGATGGCCTTGACGGGAGGCTACATCTGTCTCCCAACAGCTATTCCAGTGGGTCCCCTCCCCCAACCTTCTCTGAGCCTTCGGGGTCCATGTGACCTGGCCATTTAGCCCATGGTATGCAGAAAAGTGCCTCTCAGAGGTAAAACAACCCAACCCACTTTAAAATTTTGAAAAGATGAAGTGTTCTTTAGCTTTAGGAATATCTAGGCGCTTAAACTACCACAATGAAATCAAAATTGCAGCAATGAAATATTATCTCGGATAAGTGAGATTCGTATTATGCAAGGTTGGTTTAACCAATAGGATTTTAAAGATACTTCGTGGCAGAGGCAAAAAAGTGACTGGATCAGAAAGTGTTGATGGCAAACAGCGACAGGCATGGGCGTGGGCAGAGATTTTTTCAGGGGGGAGCAAGGAGGGGGGCAAAAAGTAAATCTACGTTTCTAGATAGTAATATTTAGGTCGAGCCGCTTATTTAATGAGCTCACTTGCAAATTTAGAAATCCTACATATATCATAACATGATGCGAATATTTTTATTGTAAAATCAATGTAAATTTCTTTTATATTGATAAATAAATATAAATGATATTCTTTCAAAAGCAAAATGAAATGTAGAAGAAAAAAAACTATTTTTGAATCTGGGAAAAACGACACCGTTTTTAGCACTCAAATGTCAAAGTTGATTTTTCGGGAAACAAGGAAAACTTCTGGAGCGCTGGGTGGGGGAAGGCACTGCCGCTCTTGGCCCCCACTATCGACACTCAGGTCGACCAATGGAAACGTTCGCTGAAGTAGGTTATACAGGGTGTTCAAAAAGTCACTATGCACCTGAAACATAAGAATTTTACTTAAAAAATAACTGACGAAAATTATATTTCCCTGCATTACCAAAATACATTGGCTCAGTCGGTAGCGCACTAGGATCGTAATCTCGTTCCCAGGTTCGAGTCCTATCTGCGCCAGCGTTGAGACTTATCTCTGCTAAACCCCAGCCCTAACCTCGTCTGGAAAGGCCATCGTCCGTCGGATGGGACGTTAATCCGTGGCCCCGTGTGCGGGAGAGCCATACCTAATGCATGTTAAATAACAAGCTGGATGGCCTTGACGGGAGGTTTCCAGCTGTCTCCTAACAGCTGTTCAGTGGGTCCCCTCCTCCAACCTTCTCTGAGTCTTCTGGAAAGGCCATCGTCCGTCGGATGGGACGTTAATCCGTGGCCCCGTGTGCGGGAGAGCCATACTTAATGCATGTTAAAGAACAAGCTGGATGGCCTTGAAGGGAGGTTTCCATGTCTCCTAACAGCTGTTCAGTGGGTCCCCTCCTCCCACCTTCTCTGAGTCTTCTGGGTCTTTGTGACCTGCCCATTTAGCCCATTGTGCGCAATAAAAGTGATACTCAGAGTTAAAACAACCCAACTAATATAATTAAGTAACTAGTTAAAATGTTTTTTTTTATAACATTTTGCGATTAGTAAGTAGGCCGTGTCAGAGTGGCCAGCGCACTTGGCTATTGATCAAAGAGATCCGGGTTGGAGCTCTGGAAGAAATACAGAAGTTTCTTTCTTCTGCTGATTCTTCCTCACAGATCTTCTCTATGACGTCTGATACTGTCCCACCTCTGTGGGTCAATTGTGGGTCTATGTGGGTCAGTTGGAACAATCCAACTGACCCACAGTTGTTGACCTGTGAGCCGCACTTTTTTTGCACACAATGACTTAAATGGCCAAGTCACAAGGACCCCGAGAGCTCAAAGAAGGTTGGGCGAAGGGGACCAATGGACAGTTGCTAGGAGACAGAAAGTGGCCTCTGGTCAAGGCCATCCAGCGTGTTCTTTAACGTGCACATGGTACGGCTTTACCGGACACGGAGCCACGGCTTAAGGTCCTGTCCGACAAAAAGCGACCTTTTCAAGCCTAAACGGTGTTATCTTTTTCACCTAGGGAAGGGTGGTTAGTTTTTGGGAGATAAATCTAAACCCTGGTTGAGGTGAGACTCGAACATGGGAACTGTAGATTAAAAGCCCGGCGCGCTACCGACTGAGCCATCCCCTCATCTGAAATATGAGTAAAAAAGCACAGTTTAATAACAGTTTGCCTCCATTATCCTTATTAGCATTCTCCAGGGGAAGGGGGGCATGATCTTCCCTTGGTCCGGACCTTTTCGGAGCGGTACTTTTGCACAAAACAAGAGGCTAAATGGGCTAGGTTACAAAGACCCTGCAGGGCTAAGAGAATATTCGAATTCGGGTTGTTTTACCTCTGAGAAACACTTTTTCAACATATGGGCCAAATATCCAGTTCTCGAGGACCATTAGTCTCAGAGAAGGTTGGGGGAAAGGGACACACCGAACAGCTGTTAGTAGACACACACATATTTAGGGACACACCGAACAGCTGTTAGTAGACATACACACACAAATTTAGGGACACATCGTACAGCTGTAAGTAGATGCACACATATTTAGGGAAACACCGAACAGCTGTTAGTAGACACACACATATTTAGGGACACACCGAGCAGCTGTTAGTAGACACACACATATTTAGGGACACACCGAACAGCTGTTAGCACACACACACACACACACACACACACACAAATTTAGGGACACATCGTACAGCTGTAAGTAGATGCAGACACATATTTAGGGACACACCGAACAGCTGTTAGTACACACACACACACACACACATTTAGGGACACATCGTACAGATGTAAGTAGATGCACACACATATTTAGGGACACACCGAACAGCTGTTAGTAGACACACACATATTTAGGGACACATCGAACAGCTGTTAGTAGAGACACACACACACACACACACACACAAATTTAGGGACACATCGTACAGCTGTAAGTAGATGCAGACACATATTTAGGGACACACCGAACAGCTGTTAGTAGACACACAAATATTTAGGGACACATCGAACAGCTGTTAGTAGACACACACACATATTTAGGGACACACCGAACAGCTGTTAGTAGACACACACACATTTAGGAACACATCGAACAGATGTTAGTAGACACACATATTTAGGGACACATCGAACAGCTGTTAGTAGACACACACACATATATTTACGGACACCGAACAGCTGTTAGTAGACACACACACTTAGGGACACACCGTAAAACTGTAAGTAGACACAGAGACATATTTAGGGACACACCAAATAGCTGTTAGTAGACACACACACACACATTTAGGGACACATCGAACAGCTGTTAATAGACAAACACACATAAATAGGGACACACCGAACAACTGTCAGTTATTCGTAGAGCGATGGTCGTCTTATGTCATCCAACGTATTCTTTAACATGAACACTTCTTCAGAAGAGGACCCAACTCAACGTCCCTTTGCACAGACGGCGGTGCTCACTTCCTTACGGAGGGCATACAGGGAGTCAGCGGAGATAATTCTTAACACAGTGGGGACTCGAACCTGGGATTTATACGTTTCGCGCTTGGCGTGCTACTGATTAATGCCCCCCCCCCCAAAGTTCTTTACATTAAAGAAAATGAATCTTTGGTTCGAACAATACGCTCGCAGCGGTTATAACAGCCTCTTGAGGGCTCAAATTATTTTTGGGGTGGATAGATAATGATATTATATATACATATAAAGTAGCCTTAGGCTACGGAGGGCCAGCCAGACTATGTAATTTACTTCTCGAAGCACGTCTGTCCTGAGCTACAGTTCATGCATCTGGCTGTTGTGAACAGAACCGCGACTTTACCCCAATTCTAACAAGGCGCTATTTGACATTGTCTGCCCACCGCCTCCTAGGTCCTTCTGAAGCTTTTACGGCTGACATTCTTCATAACCCTATTCGCTAATCTATAATTATCCTACGAGCAATATGGCCAAAGCATTCTCTCTGCAAGAAGGCTGCCGAATCCTTTCCCTAATTTTATCATTGCTTACAAAGTTGAACCACCTAATGCCGAAGATACTGCTTACGCCTAATGCCCAAGATACTGCTAACGCCTAATACCCAAGATACTGCTTACGCCTAATGCCTAAGATACTGCTTACGCCTAATGCCCAAGATACTGCTTATGCCTAATGCCCAAGATACTGCTTACGCCTAATACCCAAGATATTGCTTACGCCTAATGCCTAAGATACTGCTTATGCCTAATACCCAAGATACTGCTTACGCCTAATGCCCAAGATACCGCTTACGCCTAATACCCAAGATACTGCTTACGCCTAATGCCCAAGATACTGCTTACGCCTAATACCCAAGATAATGCTTACGCCTAATGCCCAAGATACTGCTTACGCCTAATACCCAAGATACTGCTTACGCCTAATGCCCAAGATACTGCTTACGCCTAATGCCCAAGATACTGCTTATGCCTAATGCCCAAGATATTGCTTACGCCTAATGCCCAAGATATTGCTTACGCCTAATGCCCAAGATACTGCTTACGCCTAATGCCCAAGATACTGCTTATGCCTAATGCCCAAGATACTGCTTATGCCTAATGCCCAAGATACTGCTTATGCCTAATACCCAAGATATTGCTTACGCCTAATGCCCAAGATACTGCTTATGCCTAATACCCAAGATACTGCTTACGCCTAATGTCCAAGATACCGCTTACGCCTAATGCCCAAGATACTGCTTACGCCTAATACCCAAGATACTGCTTACGCCTAATGCCCAAAATATTGCTTACGCCTAATGCCCAAGATATTGCTTACGCCTAATGCCCAAGATACTGCTTACGCCTAATGCCCAAGATACTGCTTACGGCTAATGCCCAAGATACTGCTTACGCCTAATGACCAAGATATCTCTTATGCCTAATGCCCAAGATACTGCTTACGCCTAATACCCAAGATACTGCTTACGCCTAATACCCAAGATACTGCTTACGCCTAATACCCAAGATACTGCTTACGCCTAATGCCCAAGATACTGCTTACGCCTAATGCCCAAGGTACTGCTTACGCCTAATGCCCAAGATACTGCTTACGCCTAATGCCCAAGATACTGCTTACGCCTAATGCCCAAGATACTGCTTACGCCTAATGCCCAAGATACTGCTTACGCCTAATGCCCAAGATACTGCTTACGCCTAATGCCCAAGATACTGCTTACGCCTAATGCCCAAGATACTGCTTATGCCTAATGCCCAAGATACTGCTTACGCCTAATGCCCAAGATACTGCTTACGCCTAATGCCCAAGATACTGCTTACGCCTAATGCCCAAGATATCGCTTACGCCTAATGCCCAAGATACTGCTTACGCCTAATACCCAAGATACTGCTTACGCCTAATGCCCAAGATACTGCTTACGCCTAATGCCCAAGATACTGCTTGCGCCTAATACCCAAGATACTGCTTACGCCTAATACCCAAGATACTGCTTACGCCTAATACCCAAGATACTGCTTACGCCTAATACCCAAGATACTGCTTATGCCTAATGCCCAAGATACTGCTTATGCCTAATGCCCAAGATACTGCTTACACAGTATCTTGTCCGATTATCAACATGTACTTTGGAACTTCAACTGCGAAAGGTAAGCATTCACTTCGCACAGTTCTTTAATAGTTCAGGATAATGTTTTACGATAATAAGTCTGTAATGTTCTTTCATTTATTGTAAAATCACACCATCAGCATTATATGACATCTCCATCTTCAAGAAGTTCCCACTTTCTCCGCTTCAAACGTTGGCGCTGTCGAATGCAAGCAATTATCGTCGGCCGCTATTGAATTCTTCACTCGATGTATTTTATCACAAAATTTCAACGCCATTTTTCAATTACGGAGAGTAAAAAATAAGACGAGAGAGAACGATGTAGAAGTGAAAGCATTTTTTACTCAATTTACCTGAAAAATTGAAATGATAAAAAGGCGGGAGAATGGAGGCGGGACCAAGTTGATGCAGGAACACAATATCGGATCGTCAATGTTACATAATTATTTTTTCAAAAGGGAAGTTACTTCCTTCTCTACACAAAGGACGAAGATTACTCACTAGATCTCTTAAGTTTGTCCTCGTTTCTCATACAGCATTGGGGCGAGGATGGCTCAGTCGGTAGCGCGCCAGGCTCGTAATCTGTAGTTCCCAGGTTCGAGTCCCTGCTGGATCAGCGTTGAGATTTATCTCCGTAAAATTCCCCGCCCTGCATGGTCAGTAGGGGACACCGATGGACTTGGAAAGGCCGCCTTCCGTCGGATGGGACGTTAAGCCGTGACCCCGTGTGCGGGAGAGTCATACCCTGTGCACGTTAAAGAACACGCTGGATGGCCTTGACGGGAGGCTACCATCTGTCTCCCAACAGCTGTTCCAGTGGGTTCCCTCCCCCAACCTTCTCTGAGCTTTCGGGGTCCATGTGACCTGGCCATTTAGCCCATGGTGTGCAAAAAAGTGCCGCTCAGAGGTAAAACAACCCAACGTTAAAGAACACGCTGGATGGCCTTGACGGGTGGTTATCATCTGTCTCCCAACAGCTGTTCCAGTGGGTCCCCTCCCCCAACCTTCTCTGAGCTTTCGGGGTCCATGTGACCTGGCCATTTAGCCCATGGTGTGCAAAAGAGTGCCGCTCAGAGGTAAAATAACCCAACGTTAAAGAACACGCTGGATGGTCTTGACGCGAGGCTACCATCTGTCTCCCAACAGCTGTTCCAGTGGGTCCCCTCCCCCAACCTTCTCTGAGCTTTCGGGGTCCATGTGACCTGGCCATTTAGCCCATGGTGTGCAAAAAAGTGCCGCTCAGAGGTAAAACAACCCAACGTTAAAGAACACGCTGGATGGCCTTGACGGGAGGTTACCATCTGTCTCCCAACAGCTGTTCCAGTGGGTCCCCTCCCCCAACCTTCTCTGAGCCTTCGGGATACATGAGACCTGGCCATTTAGCCCATGGTGTGCAAAAAAGTGCCGCTCAGAGGTAAAACAACCCAACCCAACTCACTAGATCTCTTAAGTTTGTCCTCGTTTCTCATACAGCATTACAAAGATGTTTCGCTGATTTACAAGGGGCGGGAATGGCTCAGCCGGTAGTGCGTCGGGCCGTAATCTCCAGTTCCCAGGTTCGAGTCCCAGCTAGGTCAGCGTTGAGATTTATCTCCGCAAAACTCCTCGCACTGTGGCAGTGCGAGGATAGGTGTCCCCACAGTCAGTAGGGGACACCGATGGGCTAGAAAAGGCCGCGTCCGTCAGATGGGACGTTAAGCCATGGCCCCTTGTGTGTGGGAGAGCCATACCCTGTGCACGTTAAAGAACACGCTAAATGGCCTTGGTGGGAGGCTACCATCTGTCTCCCAACAGCTATTCCAATGGGTCCCCTCCTCCAACCTTCTCTGAGTCTATTAATCATATACGCATATATTTCATGCATTTTTTTCAAGAAAATTTCTAAAACCTTAAATTATAGTGGAAAATATATACTGCAATGAAATTCCAATATTTTGGGATTTTCCGGTTGAATATATGTCTTACTTGGATGTCCCCTTTTTAGAAAATTTTCTAAATTTTTTTATTAAATTCTAATTTTAAATTTTTCCATTTGGCCAATTTTTCTAGATCCGAACTTACTCTCCACTCTCCAGAAAATTTCAAAATTTTAAAAATCGAACCTCTCAATCCCCAAGTGGGCCTGTTTTTAAACAGTTACTATTTTCTTTAAATGGATCGGTTCGATGAATCATCTTTCTGTGCTGCCATATTTGTGAACAAAAATGTCACAATTTCATTTATAGCGCATCTTTTTTGTCACAATTTCATTTATAGCGCATCTTTTTTGTCACAATTTCATTTATAGCGCATCTTTTTTGTCACAATTTTATTTATAGCGCATCATTTTTGTCACAATTTCATTTATAGCGCATCATTTTTGTCACAATTTCATTTATAGCGCATCTTTCTTGTCACAATTTCATTTATAGCGCATCTTTTTTGTCACAATTTCATTTATAGCGCATTTTTTTTTGGCACAATTTCATTTATAGCGCATCTTTTTTGTCACAATTTCATTTGCAGCGCATCTTTTTTTGTCTCAATTTCATTTGCAGCGCATCTTTTTTTGTCTCAATTTCATTTATAGCGCATCTTTTTTGTCACAATTTCATTTATAGCGCATCTTTTTTGTCACAATTTTATTTATAGCGCATCATTTTTGTCACAATTTCATTTATAGCGCATCATTTTTGTCACAATTTCATTTATAGCGCATCTTTCTTGTCACAATTTCATTTATAGCGCATCTTTTTTGTCACAATTTCATTTATAGCGCATTTTTTTTGGCACAATTTCATTTATAGCGCATCTTTTTTGTCACAATTTCATTTGCAGCGCATCTTTTTTTGTCTCAATTTCATTTGCAGCGCATCTTTTTTTGTCTCAATTTCATTTATAGCGCATCTTTCTTGTCACAATTTCATTTATAGCGCATCTTTCTTGTCACAATTTCATTTATAGCGCATCTTTTTTGTCCCAATTTCATTTATAGCGCATCTTTTTTGTCACAATTTCGTTTATAGCGCATCTTTTTTGTCACGATTTCATTTATAGCGCATTTTTTTTGGCACAATTTCATTTATAGCGCATCTTTTTTTGGCACAATTTCATTTATAGCGCATCTTTTTTTGGCACAATTTCATTTATAGCGCATCTTTTTTTGTCTCAATTTCATTTGCAGCGCATCTTTTTTTTGTCTCAATTTCATTTGCAGCGCATCTTTTTTTGTCTCAATTTCATTTGCAGCGCATCTTTTTTTGTCTCAATTTCATTCATAACGCATCTTGTTTGTCACAATTTCATTTATAGCGCATCTTTTTGTCACAATTTCATTTATAGCGCATTTTTTTTTTTTTCAATTTCATTTATAGCGCATCTTTTTTTTGTCACAATTTCATTTATAGCGCATTTTTTTCCTGCCCTAGAATTGACTCCTCCTTCGTCCGGATCCCAGGTAGACGCCGATGATGAAGATGAGGAAGAAGATGACGAAGAAGAAGATCGTCGAGAGACGATAGAAGAGCTTGAAAGAGAAGATGACACGAATGACACTTCCATGGTGGACACTGTGGCGGCGACGACACCTGGCGAGAGTCGCGAGAATTCGGAAAACACTCTGTATCCAATTCTGTTTGATCAACAGAATCGGGACAGCCGGTATTTGGCCAATGTCTTGGGAGATGCTCTCGTGAAGGGACTCACGAACGTTGCGCAGAAGAGGCCCGATGACCCCGTCGGGTATCTGGCCACCTGGCTCTATCAGTATGCTTCACGATCATCACGTGGACGATCCAGAGATGGATACAGGGTCAGTATGAACAATGAAACAAGTTAGTTAATGACTTAAAAGTTAGTGTTGTAAGTGGTTGTAGCAAATGTTTTAAATTTACAGTCGCTCAAAAAAGTATCCGAACACTACAGTTAATTACAGAATTCAGAAAAAATATCTGGCAACGATTTTTTTAGAAATTAGTGATCTGGCAACCTTCGTGTCACGTGACATGAAGGTTGCCAGATCAGATTGGATCGTGTGAGCTCACAAAGACCTGGATCATGTGGGCTCACTCACGGAAATATTGAGCGTGTGCAGTTACCGTTCACAGCAAACTGGAGCGTGTGCAGTAACTGCACACGCTCCAGTTTGCTGTGAACGGTAACTGGAGCGTGTACAGTTGCTGTAGACGCTCCAGATATTTTTCCTGAATTCTGTAATCACGTGACACGAAGGTTGCCAGATCACTAATTTCTAAAAAAATCGTTGCCAGATATTTTTGACGATGTGACTTTTTGCACCTGATGGATATTTTTCTCAAAAGTAAAATGTACCGAATACTTTAAGCACATTTAACGCTGGATTAAGTCCCTGGAATACATTTTTTTTGCTAGGGGTGAAAGGGAAACCGCTTCTAGAAATGGCAAAAAAAAAAACGCAATCCAAAGAGTACAGCTCTGTAAATGACGAAAAGAGAAAGAAAAACTTGTTTTTTAGGGGAAATGTTGTAACAATGCATGAGGCGACGACAGACTATACTGCAAACACAACAACGGCATTTCTTGCAGGATTTCTTTGACGAGAGCATTGTCTGCAGTGGCCTTTGGACC
>JAWZYU010000397.1:0-48056 GCA_038380435.1 Ryuthela nishihirai | reverse complement strand
ATCTCAACGCTGACCCAGCTGGGACTCGAACCTGAGAACTACAGATTACGAGCCTGGCGCGCTACCGACTGAGCCACCCCCGCCCCTCCTTCGGAGTGAACTGACCAATCAGCTGATTTGCTGCAAAGAACTGCCTCTCAGAGATAAGAAACGAACCGACTGACAGGTTTCTATCAGAAACAAGTGGATAGCTTAACGAGAAATCTTTTTTAATTCATCTTTTGAACAGTTCTAACTCCTTCCATCAGCAGACTAAATGCATTACAAAACATTTCTTCTCTCGTTTTTCTTTTTACCTCCATTCAAACGATGCAAAGAACCTTTTACTCTTCTTACAATGAAGTTACTTGCTTGGAGCACTTCTGCTTTGATCAGCACGGGCCTGGAACTGGCATCTCATCAATAAATCATCCCAATACTAGTGAATTCACTGAGCCGAAATTTAATCACTCCATTATCCAGATGAATTCTTCATGAGATGGGCTTTGCACACTACCGCCCATACCTGCATTTCTCTAGCATAGAAAAGACCTCTTACATGCAGTACCTTATCAGAAGCGGACCGTGGTTGGAGCGAATGAAACCACTCTTCCGTCAATTAGTTTTACGAAGCCCCCCCCCCCCACTCTCCCTCCAGTAAAACAAAAGAAGGAAACGGGATTTAGGATTTCGGGGGGGGATGAGAGTCCTTTGGAACACGAAGTCGTGCGAAAGGTTAACTTTCGAATAGGCAATGAATTGCATGTAATTGAGTTATTTTTACCTATGAGGAGCACTTTTTTTTAATGTAATGAGTTAAAATGGACAGGTCACAAGGACTTCAAAGGTTTAGAGAAGGGGACCCACTGGACAGCTGTTCAGAGGCAGATGGTAGCCATCCCAAAGGCCAGCCAGTGTGGGGGCGGGGGTGGCTCAGTCGGTAGCGCGCCAGGCTCGTAATCTGTAGTTCCTAGGTTCGAGTCCCAGCTGGGTCAGCGTTGAGATTTATCTGCGCAAAATTCCCCGCCCTGCCCACGGTCAGTAGGGGACACCGATGGGTTTGGAAAGGCCGCCGTCCGTCGGATGGGACGTTAAGCCGTGGCCCCGTGTGCGGGAGAGTCATACCCTGTGCACGTTAAAGAACACGCTGGATGGCCTTGACGGGAGGCTACCATCTGTCTCCCAACAGCTGTTCCAGTGGGTCCCCTCTCCAAACCTTCTCTGAGCCTTCGGGGTCCATGTGACCTGGCCATTTAGCCCATGGTGTGCAAAAAAGTGCCGCTCAGAGGTAAAACAACCCAACCCAACCCTATAACCCGGGTTGAAGTTCCCACTGATGAGGGCTCTCAGCGACAGAACGAGCCTAAGCCTTCATGAGAAACAGAGAGATCTTACTTATGCAGACCAGGATTTAGGAAAATATTTATCGGGGGGGGGGGGGACTAAATGACGGACGACATTCCCAAAACCCTTTTTTTTTTTCGAATTCAAAGAGCTCTAAATTGTTTTAAACGCAAATTTCGTGAAATTGTTTTTATTTCTCTCCTTACTCGCACTAGAAACTAAAGAGAGGAAAAAACTTGTAGCTGCCGTGCCTCCAAGCCCATCGGTGTCCCCTGCTGACCGTGGGCAGGCGTGGAGATTTGAGGAGATAAATCTCAACGCTGACCCAGCTGGGACTCGAACCTGGAAACTATAGATTATGAGCTTGACGCGCTACCGACTGAGCCACTCCCGCCCCCATATGTTCAAGGTCACCTTGTTCAAAGGGTCTAGTCAAACGAGCAGAAAGGTCTGAAAATGATCAAAGAGGATATGCATTTCTTTTTTAATCGACCAAAGAAATATCCCAATCTTCCCCCGTTATTTTCACAATATTTTTCCATACTTAGATACTTGTTCAGAAATTAGTTGTAATGAATACTGACATTAGGTAAGCTCATGCGTGTATTAAGGCAGATATTTTGGAGGTTTAAACTCCTCCGATCAAGATTTCACAGCTAACAGTTTTGTTAAAAAATCGCGAAATTTTTGCTTTTGAACATGTGCAAATTTGAAGTGCCACGCCCACTTCTGTGAACCGTGTCGTCGCCTGGCAAGTCAAACACTCCCCCGTTCCGATATCCTGGTGGGTACGCCACTGAATTGGTTGATTCAACAATTTCTCATCCATTGGTGTGATTTTTCGTTGATTTTTTCCATTCATTGGTGTGATTTTTCGTTGTTTTTTTTTTTCATTCATTGGTGTGATTTTTCGTTGATTTTTGTTTCATTCATTAGTGTGATTTTTCGTTGATTTTTCAATTCATTGGTGTGGTTTTTCGTTGATTTTTCCATTCATTGGTGTGGTTTTTCGTTGATTTTTTTCCATTCATTGGTGTGGTTTTTGGTTGATTTTTTTTCCATTTATTGGTGTGATTTTTCGTTGATTTTTTTCATTCATTAGTGTGATTTTTCGTTGATTTTTTTTCCCATTCATGGTGTGATTTCTCGTTGATTTTTTTCCCATTCATTGGTGTGATTTTTCGTTGATTTTTCCATTCATTGGTGTGATTTCTCGTTGATTTTTCCATTCATTGGTGTGATTTTTCGTTGATTTTTTTCATTCATTGGTGTGATTTTTCGGTGATTTCTCCATTCACTGGTGTGACTTTTCGTTGATTTTTTCCCATTCATTGGTGTGATTTTTCGTTGATTTTTCCATTCATTGGTGTGATTTCTCGTTGATTTTTCCATTTATTGGTATGATTTTTCGTTGATTTTTCCATTCATTGGTGTGATTTTTCGTTGATTTTTTTCATTCATTTGTGTGATTTTTCGTTGATTTTTCCATTCACTGGTTGATTTTTCGTTGTTTTTTTTCCCATTCATTGGTGTGATTTCTCGTTGATTTTTCCATTCATTGGTGTGATTTTTCGTTGATTTTTCCATTCATTGGTGTGATTTTTCGTTGATTTTTTTTTCCATTCATTGGTGTGATTTTTCGTTAATTTTTCTATTCATCAGTGATAATGTACTCATTGGTTTGTCATTCATTGGCCATGATTGGCTTATTGGTTTCTCACCTCATGATTGGTTCATTAGTTTGTCATTCATTGGTTTATAACTGGTTTATTGGTTTCCCGTCATTGGCCATGATTGTCTCATTGACTTGTCATTCATTGGTTGTGATAACTGGTTCGGTAATTTATCATCTATTTTTAATGACTGGCTCATTGGTTTGTCATTCATTAGTCATAATTGGATCACTGATTGATCATTCATTGGCAATGATTTAATCACTGACATCATTCATTGGTAATCACCCTGTTCATTAATCAACACAATTAGGACATCTAAACTAGGGTGATTTACATAAAGGTACGAAATTACTCTCAGGTCTGTGGGGCGGGAGTGGCTCAGTCGGTAGCGCGCCAGGCTCGTAATCTGTAGTTCCCAGGTTCGAGTCCCAGCTGGGTCAGCGTTGAGATTTATCTCCGCAAAATTCCCCGCCCTGCCCACGGTCAGTAGGGGACACCGATGGGCTTGGAAAGGCCGCCGTCCGTCGGATGGGACATACATGTGCGGGAGAGCCATACCCTGTGCACGTTAAAGAACACGCTGGATGGCCTTGACGGGAGGCTACCATCTGTCTCCCAACAGCTGTTCCAGTGGGTCCCCTCCCCCAACCTTCTCTGAGCCTTCGGGGTCCATGTGACCTGGCCATTTAGCCCATGGTGTGCAAAAAAGTGCCGCTCAGAGGTAAAACAACCCAACATAAAGGTACGAAATTACTCTCAGGTCTGTTGTTCCCGGTCTCGCTTATTTCCCCGCCAAGCTTTCATCTCCGTTTAATAACGATCCCTCTAACATTTCCCAGCTCACAAACTTGATCAGAATATTCGAGATGAAACGGGACATGCGAGCTCCAATAAATACTAATGCAATTTCCTCTCCTTCAGAGTAACAAAGACCTGTGCAGTGAGTTATCATTTATTCAGGAAGGGGAGGAAGGTAGCCTCAAGTCTTGCAAAAGCTCGCTTTAGTCGCTCTAACATTAGCATGATCAATACGAGCATTAAAAAGTAAAGCTCAGAGTGGAAGAAACACTGCAAGTGTCGGGTTTCTTTCCTAACACCGCGAGAATTAATAATATAATCCAGATCAAAGTTTTTTTTTTCGGTTCCTATTTTGTGAAAATATTAAATTTGCATGCCATCATTGACCATGATTGGTTCATCGATTAGTCATCGTAGGTTCGTCGATTGGTTAATCGGTTAGTCATCGTAGGTTCGTCGATTGGTTAATCGATTCGTCATCACAGTTTCGTCGATGGATTCATCGATTAGTCATCGTAGGTTCGTCGACTGGTCGGTCCATCGATTAGTCATCATAGGTTAGTCATCACGGTTTCGTCGATTGGTTCATCGATTCGTCATCACAGTTTCGTCGATGGGTTAATCTATTAATCATCACAGTTTCGTCGATTGGTTCATCGATTAGTCATCACATGGTCGTCAATTAGTCATCGTAGATTCGTCGATTGGTTATTCATTGTTAGTGGGAGGAGGTTGCTCAACAGGTAGCGGATCAGGCTCCTAATCTGCATTTTCTCTGTTCGAGTCTCAACCGTGGCAGAGTTGAGCTTTATCTCTGCTATCCCCCCACCCAACCTCAAGGAAGGGACACCTCCTCACTGAGGGTATGGGATTGGATGGAGGGAAAGGCAGCCGTCTATGTAATCGAACTTTAAGACCCCCCCCCCCCCCGTGTGCAAGAGTGTCATATTCTCTGCACGTCAAAGAACACGCTGGATGGCCTTAACGGGCCATCCAGCGTGATGGGATGCTTTCATGTCTCATAACAGCTGTCCAGTGTTATGAAGCTGTCCAGTAGTTAACTGTCCAGTAGTTAACGGGGGTTAACGGGTCCATAACAGCTGTCCAGTAGTTAACGGGCCATCCAGCGTAACGGGATGCTTTCATGTCTCATAACAGCTGTCCAGTGGGTATTCCATCCTCCAATCTTCACTGAGAACTCCAGTTGGGTCAACTTAAGATTTATCTCCTCAAAATTCCTCGCCTTGCCCACGGTCAGTAGGGGACACCGATGGGCTTGAAAAGCTGCTGTCTGTCGGATGGGATGTTAAGCCGTGGCCCCGTGTGCGGGAGAGTCATACCCTATGCACGTTAAAGAACACGCTGGATGGCCTTCACGGGAGACTACCATCTGTCTCCCAACAGTTGTTCCAATGGGTCCCCTCCCCCAATCTTCTCTGAGCATTCGAGGTCCTTGTGACCTGGGGGCGGGGGTGGCTCAGTCGGTAGCGCTCCAGTCTCGTAATCTTCAGTTCCTAGGTTCGAGTCCCAGCTGGGTCAGCACTGAGATTTATCTCTGCAAATCTCCCGCCTTGCCCAAGGTCAGTAGGGGACACTGATAGGCTTGGTAAAGCAGCCGTCCGTCGGATGGGACATTAAACCATGGCTCATATACGAGAAAGATATATCCTGTGCACGATAAGAACACGTTGGGTGGCCTTGATGGGAGGCTACCATCTGTCTCCCAACAGTTGTTCCAATGGGTCATCTCCCCTCACCTTCAGGGTCCTTGTGACCTGGCCATTTGCCCCATTGTGTGTGGGGAGGGGGTGGCTCAGCGGTAGCGCGCCAGGCTCGTAATCTGTAGTTCGCAAGTTCGAATCCCAGCTGGGTCAGCGTTGAGATTTATCTCCGCAAAATTCCCCGCCCTGCCACGGTCAGTAGGGGACACCGATGGGCTTGGAAAGGCCGCCATCCGTCGGATGGGACGTTAAGCCGTGACACCGTGTGAGAGAGAGCCATACCCTGTGCACGTTAAAGAACACGCTGGATGGCCTTGACGGGAGGCTACCATCTGTCTTCCAACAGCTGTTCCAGTGGGTCCCCTCCCCCAACCTTCTCTGAGCCTTCGGGGTCCATGTGACCTGGCCATTTAGCCCATGGTGTGCAAAAAAGTGCCGCTCAGAGGTAAAATAACCCAACCCAACCCCGTTGTGTGCAAAAAAGTGCCACTCAGAGGTAGAAAAACCTAACTCCTCCACTAGAGGTCACTGCTTGCCATCCGACACTTTCATTGAAATAGCATCTCTACTAGTAAATTAAGCAATAATCCATGCTTGCGTATCACGTAGTGTGATCCTCTTATTTTCCAAAACCAAAAATCTCCGACATGGTGATTCTACGTCTTCTCGGTGCACACCTCCACGTGCTACGGCATAAGCCCATTCACATTGTGATGCTGATGTATGAATTTGCAGATTTCTACATGAGACAGCGATTACTGAACGAGGCAAAGAAATGGGCTGGTTGAGAATATTTCTGACATTTTCTTCGACTTTCACGTAAAACGTGATCCCCGAAACAAGACCGCCTGGTTTTCATTTCAGGCTTTGAATTCTTTCGCAAAGCTTTTTCTCATTGTTTGGGTTTGCATTGTAAGAGAAATTGCATTGTTCGAGAGGTAAGTATCTTTTATTTTGATTTGTCGCCTGTACTTTTCAATGTCTTTCGCGTTTCGTGACGTCGTCGTGGCATTATTAAGTTGATGTTATTTACTGTTGGATGCTAAGGCCATTGTTGATCGTGGGCGAAAATTTCTGGTTTAAAAATGGAAGAAAAACAAAGAGCTATTGTTTTGTTTTTTCGTTTGTATGTTAAGATGTTTTACGTCTGAGCAGCACTTTTTTTATCACAATGGGCAGGTCACAAGAACCCCAAGAGCTCAGAGAAAGTTTCGAAAAAGGAATTCACTGGACAGTTGTTAAGAGACAAGTGGTAGCCTCCCGTCAAGGCCATCTGTCAACTGTTTAATGTCCTCATTTCCTAGCAACTGTTTAGTGGGCCTCCTTTCCTAGCAGCTATTTAATGGGCTTCATTTCCTAGCAGCTGTTTAGTGGGCCTCCTTTCCTAGCAACTGTTTAGTGGGCTCCTTTCCTAGCAGCTATTTAGTGGGCCTCCTTTCCTAGCAACTGTTTAGTGGGCCTCCTTTCCTAGCAACTGTTTAGTGGGCCTCCTTTCCTAGCAACTGTTTAGTGGGCCTCCTTTCCCAGCAGCTGTTTAGTGGGCCTCCTTTCCTAGCAGCTATTTAGTGGACCTCATTTCCTAGCAACTGTTTAGTGGGCCTCCTTTCCTAGCAGCTATTTAGTGGACCTCCTTTCCTAGCAACTGTTTAGTGGGCCTCCTTTAATACAGCTATTTAGTGGGCCTCCTTTCCTAGCAGCTATTTAGTGGGCCTCATTTCCTAGCAACTGTTTGGTGGGCCTCCTTTCCTAGCAACTGTTTAGTGGGCCTCCTTTCCTAGCAACTGTTTAGTGGGCCTCCTTTCCTAGCAACTGTTTAGTGGGCCTCCTTTCCTAGCAGCTGTTTAGTGGGCCTCCTTTCCTAGCAGCTGTTTAGTTGGCCTCCTTTCCTACCAGCTGTTTAGTGGGCCTCCTTTCCTAGCAGCTATTTAGTGGGCCTCATTTCCTAGCAGCTGTTTAGTGGGCCTCCTTTCCTAGCAACTGTTTAGTGGGCCTCCTTTCCTAGCAACTGTTTAGTGGGCCTCCTTTCCTAGCAGCCGTTTAGTGGGCATCCTTTCCCAGCATCCGTTTAGTGGGCCTCCTTTCCTAGCAGCTATTTAGTGGGCCTCTTTTATTAGCAGCCATTTAGTGGACCTCCTTTCCTAGCAGCTGTTTAGTTGGCCTCCTTTCCTAGCAGCAATTTAGTGGACCTCCTTTCCTAGCAGCTATTTAGTGGGCCACCTTTCCTAGCAGCCATTTAGTGGGCCTCCTCCCCTAACAGCCGTTCAGTGGGCCTCCTATCCTAGCAGTTGTTTAGTGGGCTTCCTTTCCTAGCAGCTATTTTGTGGGCCTCCTTTCCTAGCAGCTCTTTAGTGGGCCTCCTTTCCTAGCAGCCATTTAATGGGCTTCCTTTCCTAGCATCCGTTTAGTGGGCCTCCTTTCCTAGCAGCCGTTTAGTGGGCTTCCTTTCCTAGCAGCTATTTAGTGAGCCTCCTTTCCTAGCAGCTATTTAGTGGGCCTCCTCTCCTAGCAACCGTTCAGTGCGCCTCCTTTCCTAGCAGCCATTTAATGGGCCTCCGTTCCTAACAACTGTCCATTATGCTTCCTTTTCAAACATCTATCCCATCGTTCCTCTTCTCACACTGCTGTCCAGTAGTTCTCCTCAAACTGCTATCCAGTGGTCCTCCTTAAATATCTGTCCAGTTGGCCTCCTTCATTAACAGCTGCTCAGCGCATCCCTGTATATCGTAGATCGTGTATGGATATGATATGTTTCTGGTAAAACTTTACCCATTACCATCTGAGAATAAGCTCATTTGAGATAAGTAAAAACATATAACAAGTAAATCACCTGTGGGTGGGCCCCTCGAGGCTAACATAAAACACAAGCTAAAAAATAGCATATATCATGCACAAGAGACCAAAAACGAGTAGCTTTCCTCAGAGAGAGCCATCATTTTAGATCTCTTGTACTTATTAAGAACATTATGATCATAATTAAGCAAAGAAGAAATAATCTCATTGGGTATTATTTTTAACAGCCTCAAAAAAACTTTTTGAGATGTATTTAATATATGTGGTTGATGCCCAAGTCTTTATGAAGGGGCGGGGGTGGCTCAGTCGGTAGCGCGCCAGGCTCGTAATCTGTAGTTCCCAGGTTCCAGTCCCAGCTGGGTCAGCGTTGAGATTTATCTCCGCAAAATTCCCCGCCCTGCCCACGGTCAGTAGGAGACACCGATGGGCTTGGAAAGGCCGCCGTCCGTCGGATGAGACTTTAAGCTGTGGTCCCGTGTGCGGGAGAGCCATACCCTGTGCACGTTAAAGAACACGCTGGATGGCCTTGACGGGAGGCTACCATCTGTCTCCCAACAGCTGTTCCAGTGGGTCCCCTCCCCCAACCTTCTCTGAGCCTTCGGGTTCCATGTGACCTGGCCATTTAGCCCATGGTGTGCAAAAAAGTGCCGCTCAGAGGTAAAACAACCCAACCAACCCAAGTCTTTATGAAGTTGTCTGTTAGTAACAAACCAAGGGGCATCGACCGCAGATCTCAATATTATGTTTTGCAAGACCTGAATCTTGCGTATCAGTGGATCCTTAAAACTGACGAATGGGTTGATTTCCCAATAATGCGCTTAATCTTTACTTTCCATTGCATAATCACACATCACATTTTTAGAAGAAAAAAAAAGTCTGATTCAGGTCGACTACAAAAATAAAAACGTTAATTTTTTATCATCACTCACGTAATAAACCTGTTTTTTGTTTTTTTTGCATCCAGCAGAAGATCCGGTCCCTCCGTCTTCATTTAGGAACTTTTAAACAGAAAGAAATTAGAAGAAACAGTAACGGAGAAAAAATTACTCACATTCCCAACAAACAAATTGGAAAATAATTTGCAGCTTTTTATTAATTACTACCTCAAGATAACAACAATCAACATTGTTAAGTAACTTCTGTTTACAACAGTGTTGTTTTGGGTTGGGTTGTTTCACCTCTGAGCGGCACTTTTTTGCACACCATGGGCAAAATGGCCAGGTCACAAGGACCCCGAATGCTCAGAGAAGGTTGGGGGAGGGGACCCACTGGAACAGCTGTTGGGAGACAGATGGTAGCCTCCCGTTAAGGCCATCCAGCGTGTTCTTTAACGTTGGGTTGTTTTACCTCTGAGCGGCACTTTTTTTGCACACCATGGGCTAAATGCCCAGGTCACATGGACCCCGAAGGCTGAGGGAAGGTTGGGGGAGGAGACCGACTGGAACAGCTGTTGAGAGACAGATGGTAACCTCATGTCAAGGCCATCCAGCATGTTCTTTAACGTGCACAGGGTATGGCTCTCCCGCACATGGGGCCACGGCTTAACGTCTCATCCGACGGACGGTGGCCTTTCCAAGCCCATCGGTGTCCCCTACTGACCGTGGGCAGGGCGTGGAATTTTTGCGGAGATAAATCTCAACGCTAACCCAGCTCCGACTCGAACCTGGGAAATACAGATTACGAGCCTGGCGCGCTACCGACTGAGCCACCCACGCCCCTTTACAACATTGAGTAGGAAAGAAAAAATCCTTCTCTTGTTTCTGAGACAAGAGTCTTTTCTCCTTAGACTTTTTTAATCAAGCTATCAACTGAAAATTCCGTCCCATGACCGAGTGGTTAGCGCGCTTGGCTACTGATCTAAGGGACCTGGGTTCGAGCCCCGGGTAAGGCATGGATGTATGTGTCGTTTTTCTGCTGAGGTCCTGCCATCCTCACAGACCTTCTACTATGGCATATAAACTGACAGGCTCCTGTCAGACCTCTGTGGCAAGCAGCTGCTTGAGGGGGTATTTATTTATTATTTATCAACTGAAAAAGAAATTCCTCGGGTGAAACTTGAAACGTGAACGTCTACTAAAGAATCAGAAAGTTAGAAAAAACGGAGTAATCACCATTAAAAACTACAATTTCTTCATTAATGAAAAAAAATTGGTGAGTTTCCAATTAATTTCCATTCCTTATCACGAATTATGTTTCCTGTAATTTACATAATGGAGCTTCCTGGTAAAGAAAAGTATTAATGCATTTAAATGTTCCTGGGGAAATTAAATTGGTTTTTAAATAAGTCTTGCGTTTTCAACATGTGATTAACGAATCGACAGGAAAAGAGACCTTTTACCTTTCTTATGGATGCTTCGGTTTTTCTTTTAGCCCTGTAGTTGGGTCGGGGGTGGATCAGTCGGTATCGCGCCAAGCTCGTAATCTGTAGTTCCCAGGTTCGAGTCCCAATTGGGTCAGCGTTGAGACTTATCTCTGCGAAACTCCCCACGCTGCCTACGGTCAGTAGGGGACACCGCCGTCCGTCGGATGGGACGTTAAGCCGTGGCACCGTATGCGGGAGAGCCATACTCTGCGCAGATTAAAAAACACACTGGATGGTCTTGATGGGAGGCTATCATCTGTCTCCCAACAGCTGTTCCAGTGGGTCTCCCCCCCCCAACCTTCTCTGAACCCTTGGGGTCCTTGTGACTTGGCCATTTAGCCCATTGTGTGCAAAAAAAGTGCCGCTCAGAGGTAAAACAAACCAACATTAAAGAACACGCTGGATGGCCTTGACGCGAGGCTATCACCTGTCTGTCAACAGCTGTTCCAGCGGGTTCCCTCCCCCAACATTCTCTAAGCCTTCGGGGTCCATGTGACCTGGGCATTTAGCCCATGGTGTGCAAAAAAGTGCCGCTCAGAGGTAAAATAATCCAACATTAAAGAACGCACTGGATGGCCTTGACGAAAGGCTATCATCTGTCTCCCAACAGCTGTTCCAATGGGTCTCCTCCCCCAACCTTCTCTGAGCCTTCCGGGTCCTTATGACCTGGTCATTTAGCCCATGGTGTGCAAAAAAGTGCCGCTCAGAAGTAAAATAATCCAACGTTAAAGAACGCACTGGATGGCCTTGTCGGGAGGCTATCATCTGTCTCTCAACAGCTGTTCCAGTGGGTCCCCTCCCCCAACGTTCTCTGAGCTTTCGGTGTCCTTGTGACCTTGCCATTTAGCCCATGGTGTGCAAAAAAAATTGCCGCTCAGAGGTAAAACACCCAATCCAACCCTGCAGGCAAAAAAGTGCCGCTTTTTTCGCCAGAGATAAAATATCCTAACCTACTGATTGAAACAATCCAATAAAAAAAGAAACAAAAAAAAGGAAGTATTTTAATCAATTTAGTGAATGTTGAAAGTTCCTTATTCGAAAAAGAAAATCTGTCTTTAGTGGTAAGATCAAAAAAAATGCTTCAAAATCTAGAAAAGGGAAATATTGTCATGTGGAATCTTCTGTGAGAATAAAGTTTGGGAATTTAATAATACTAAAGAAAAGATTTGAGCCACAGCACGACAACTTTCACCTGCTTTTATATTCTTTTCGGCTACAATAAGAGACGAAAATGAAGGAGACCAGCTTTGTTGCCGTTGCTTAGCAACGAAATGAAGGCATTTGCCTCGCATCAACAATGCGAAAAGCTTCGTTTATTACTCAATCTAGTGCAAGGCTATTGTTGCAGGTCTCAGCAAGAATGAAATCGTGCGATTTGATTCAGGAAAGCAATTTTTTTCCGTGTTCAATTTGAAAGAACTGAACTTAGGAAACTTATTCCTTTTAAGGGAAGACCTTGAAGTAATTTAAATAAATGTTTGTGATTACGGATGTTTGGTGAGTGAGGATTTTAAGGTCTATATAATCGGAAGAAATGTCTAAGGCGATATCTGTCTAATAAAGTCGCACAAAAAAGTATCCGAACATTATGGTTGATTACAGTATTCAGAAAACATATCTGGCAACGATTTATTTTTTTTTTTTAGAAATTAGTCGTGTCACGTGACACGAAGGTCTTACCTGGGTTCGAGCCCCGGGTAAGGCATGGATGTATGTGTCATTTCTCTGCTGAGGTCCTGCCATCCTCTCAGAACTTCTACTATGGCATATAAACTGACAGGCTCCTGTCAGACCTCTGTGGCAAGCAGCTGCTTGAGGGGGTATTTATTTTTATTATATATATATATTTATTATGTTTGTTTTTTTTTTTTGAATATTTGCAAGGAGAAGAGGGAGAGACTTAGTTTTAGCGTACTGAGAAAATTTATATATATAGTAAATATTTTAATAGCCCCCTGGGCTACAATTTACCAATTAATGTGTATCGTGATAAAATTCGTGTGTTATTTTCTCATACATTAACCTATCCATTTAGTTCATTTGTGTGGAATTGCCGCTCGGAGGAAATCCAATCCAGCACCTAACTAGAAAACGACCAAAATATAAAATTTTAACTCCGTAGCTTTAAATTTTGATGCGCCAGAAACAATCACAGGTAGACAACATGGCGGAAACTATTATTTCTTGGGGGACACCTAAAACCTCTTCTACTCCTATTCGGAAAGTTCTACATCGACTTTTCTTTATTCCCAATCTTCATTTCTTTACAGAAAGGAAGACAAAAAACCAAACCTACAGTCGCTGGAAAAAGTATCCGAACACTATGGTTGATTACAGAATTCAGAAAAAAAATATCTGGCAATGATTGTTTTTAGAAATTAGAGATCTGGCAACCTTCGTGTCACGTGACACGATGGTTGCCAGATCACTAATTTATAAAAAAAAATCGCCCCAGATATTTTTTCTGAATTCTGTAATCAGCCATAGTGTTCGGATACTTTTTTGAGCGACTGTACCACTGATTTTTATTCACTTATTACTTGCTTATATCCCCCCCCCCCAATATTTACGACTTGATAACCTATGTTTTAATCTTTTACAAAAAAAAAATCCCCCCCTCCCCTTCCAAATATACTTTTAACATCATCTCCTATACTTCAATCAAATATCTGCAAATCGTAATTTCTCAGCAATATTCGTTCAGTATTTAAGGAGTGAGCAACACCACGCCCGAGTGCGTAGTCTGCTTGACTACAGCAAAAAAAAAACTGGGTTGCATTTAACGCAATACATTGGTCACACAACACTTTTTTTATGCAAACATAGTCTCAGAAATTACTGCAAAAAAGATTTTTGACTAAACATTCTAGCAAATATAAAATTTTCAGAGCTTTGCGACGCACACTTGGAAAGCCACTGTTCTAACGGGTTGGGTTGTTTTACCTCTGAGAGACAGTTTTTTGCACACCATGGGCTAAATGGTCAAGTCACATGGACCCCGAAGGCTCTGAGAAGGGTGGGGGAGGAGACCCACTGGAACAGCAGTTGGGAGATAGATGGTAGCCTCCCGTCAAGGCCATCCAGCGTGTTATTTAACGTTGGGTTGTTTTACCTCTGAGCGGCACTTTTTTGCACACCATGGGCTAAATGGCCAGGTCACAAGGACCCCGAAGCCTCAAAGAAGGTTTGGGGAGGAGACCTACTGGAACAGCAGTTGGGAGACAGATGGTAGCTTCCCATCAAGGCCATCCAGCGTGTTATTTAACGTTGGGTTGTTTTACCTCTGAGCGGCACTTTTTTGCACACCATGGCCTAAATGGCCAGGTCACAAGGAACCGGAAGGCTCAGAGAAGGTGAGAAGGTTGGGGGAGGATATCCACTGGAACAGCTGTTGGGAGGCAGATGGTAGCCTCCCGTCAAAGCCATCCAGCGTATTCTTTAACGTGCACAGGGTATGGCTTTCCCGCACACGAGACAACGGCTTAACGTCCCATCCGACGGACGGCGGCCTTTCCAAGACCCTAGGTGTCCCCTACTGACCGTGGGCAGGGCGGGCAGTTTTGCGGAGATAAATCTCAACGCTGACCCAGCTGAGACTCGAACCTGGGAACTGCAGATTATGAAACTGGCGCGCTACCGAGAGAGCCACCCCCGCCCCATTTTAACGGGTATATGAAAAGTTTTAGATTTCTGTTCTATAGGAATAAATAAGTTATTGTTATTTGTATTTCCTCTCAATCATCTATCAGTTGGAATTTCCACTCTTAAAGAGTGTTAAAATTTGCAAAATTATCAAAAAAAAAAGTCATTCCTTTTTATACAAAGACGTATCCCAGATTCACAGAGAAGATGCATTGTTCTTCAAGTTGGAGACTTAATTCATAGTTCTTATTGGGGCGGGGGTAGCTCAGTCGGCAGGCTCGTAATCTGTAGTTCCCAGGTTCGAGTCCCAGCTGGGTCAGCGTTGAGATTTATCTCCGCAAAACTCCCCGCCCTGCCCACGGTCAGTAGGGGACACCGCTGGGCTTGGAAAGGCCGTTGTCCGTCGGATGGGACGTTAAGCCGTGGCCCCGTGTGCGGGAGAGCCATAACCTGTGCACGTTTAAGAACACGCTGGATGGCCTTGACGGGAGGCTACCATCTGTCTCCCAACAGTTGTTCCAATGGGTCCCCTCCCCCAACCTTCTCTGAGCCTTCGGGGTCCATGTGACCTGGCCTTTTAGCCCATGGTGTGCAAAAACGTGCCGCTCAGAGGTAAAATAACCCAACCCACCTCATAGTTCTTATCGATCTAAACCAAAAATTAACTTCGGATGACACATTCTTAGCTCCAGAAAATGATGCATCCCACGATAACAACGCAACAACAACCAACGGCTGCTGGATTTAAGCGGTCCTTACCGGAATTATCCATTTCTTCTAAGTGCCAGTCATTTTCCACCGTGCATATTAGTCAAAGCGGAGTATTTTTTGATATTTGCCTCCAAAGAAAAACTTCCAAGACGTTTTAAGATAAGCGCTGAAAGTATCTGGTGGTACAGTCACTCAAATAAAAGTATCCGAAAACTATGGTTGATTTAAAGAATTCAGAAAAAATATCTGGCATCGATTTTTTTTTTTTGAAATTAGTGATCCGGCAACCTTCGTGTCACGTGACACGAAGGTTGCCAGATCACTGATTTCAAAAAAAAATCGATGCCAGATATTTTTTCTGAATTCTTTAAATCAACCATAGTGTTCGGATACTTTATTTGAGCGACTGTAATGAAAATTAAAATGCTTAAATAAAAGCCCAAAAACGCAACCTTCATTACCTTTGTTTCGAGAAGCAGGAATTTTGCCTTTACGCTATGATTATTTTTTCGAAATAATTAAATACTTTTACTTTAGAAATGATAGCATCAAAACTGACACGAATAATTACCAATTACGACGAGATAAAAACATAAATTATGAAATTCCTGCATTGCATAAGGAAATTTTTAGGCTTTGGGTTGTTTTTTGGGTTGTTTTACCTCTGAGCGGCACTTTTTTGCACACCATGGGCTAAATGGCCAGGTCACATGGACCCCGAAGGCTCAGAGAAGGTTGGGGGAGGGGACCCACTGGAACAGCTGTTGGGAGACAGATGGTAGCCTCCCGTCAAGGCCATCCAGCGTGTTCTTTAACGTGCACAGGGTATGTCTCTCCCGCACACGGGGCCACGGCTTATCGTCCCATCCGACGGACGGCGGCCTTTCCAATCCCATCGGTGTCCCCTACTGACCGTGGGCAGGGCGGGGAATTTTGCGGAGATAAATCTCAACGCTGACCCAACTGAGACTCGAACCTGGGAACTACAGATTACGAGCCTGGCGCGCTACCGACTGAGCAACCCCCGCCCCTAAAATTTTTAGGCACTATTATTTGTATTTAGCACCGAAATTTCTTTCCTCTCTCCCAGTCAGCATGAAAAATATCACGAATTATCATTTGTTTTCTAAAGTTCTCAAGAAATACATTTTGAAACTGGATGATGTGGAAACTTTTTTGCATTAATCAACTATAACTGTTTATATGTAACATGGATATTGAATGTTTCTGACTTTCTGACTTTCACACCTCTGGATTACTAGAAATTTTTTGTTTTGAGTTGTTTTCGTTTTTTTTTTATGTATTATTCAATGTGACGACTGATGTTTTCAATTGAAATTGTTTCTATATTGAGATCTCACGAACGAGCCTGCTCTTGTGAGACCTCAAAAGTTTTTGTATAATGTAAAACATTATCTGAAATAAAAATTATCTATCTATCTATAAACGAACTAACGCATGGTGTTTAATCAAAATAATGAATAATTGATTCTATGTGGTTCGGTTGTTTACTTCTGAGCCGCACGTTTTTGTACACAACGGGCTAAATGGTAAGGTTACAAGGACCCCGAGGGCTCAGAGAAGTTCGGGAAAGGGGCACATTAGACGCTGTTGGGAGTCAGATGGTAGCCTCCCGTCAAGGTAATCCAACGTGTTCTTTAACGTGCGCAGGGTACGGCTTTCCCTCACACGGAACCACGGCTTAACGTCCCATCCGACGGGCGGCGGTCTTTTCAAGCCCATCGGTATCTCCTACTTGCCGTGGGCTTTTTTTAATGAATTTAGTATTACCTTGAACGTTTATGAGTAACAAAATGAAACAGGATATGACGAAACGGAAACATATCGACGTGACTATTTATTTACACTGTCA
This sequence comes from Ryuthela nishihirai, assembly GCA_038380435.1. Lineage (NCBI taxonomy): Eukaryota > Metazoa > Arthropoda > Arachnida > Araneae > Heptathelidae > Ryuthela > Ryuthela nishihirai. The sequence continues at coordinate 31,160 of JAWZYU010000397.1, read as the reverse complement.
TTTAATCTCACTCATCCGTTTTTTTTATCACATCTGTAATCGAGATGCTCTCCTGAAACAACAACAATACGCAAGTCAGTTCAGCAACAATGATCGGCAACACCTTCTGCTGCAGCATTAGAAGACAACAATGCCACTTGAAGGAACAAATGTCACTGATTTTAACCGATAATCTTTTCCGACTGGATCCGTCTTTGCATCTGTTGAGTCACGACAGCAATGGCACGCGCTCCGCAGATGGTGGAGGATTTGAATATTCATTCAGTCGTAAAGATCTCGCAGCACTCCTATGGAAATTCTTTGGAAGAATGGATTGGGAGATGGGTGCAATTTTTTTTTTTTGATAGCATACATGATCTGCAATCGAGATCCTCTGCTCGGATATCATGCAACTCATCTGTTCGTCATTTCGTATGGAAATTAGTACAGTCTTCTCTTTCGTAATGAAAATGAGCGAGATGAATGAGAATGAGAGAGAATGAAGATCTGTAGATGTCTTTAAGGCAAGTGCTCTCTTTTTCGTGGCTTCATCAAAAGTGTGTCAGGTTTCTGATCGGAGATCATAGGGCTTCAGCATCTACCACGAGGGTCTCCAAGGCTGAATTGGGTTGTTTTATCTCTGGGCTGCACGTTTTTCCACACAATGGGCTAAATGGTCAGGTCATAAGGACCCCAACGGCTCAGAGAAGGTTGGGAGAGGGACCCACTGGAACAGCTGTTAGGATTTCGGTTGGGTTGTTTTACCTCTGAGCGGCACTTTTTTTTGCACACAATAGGCTAAATGGCCAGGTCACATGAACCCCGTAGGCTCAGAGAAGGTTGGGGACCCACTGGAACAGCTGTTGGGAGACAGATGGTAGACTCCCGTCAAGGCCATCCAGCGTGTTCTTTAACGTGCACAGGGTATGGCTCTCCCGCACACGGGGCCACGGCTTAACGTCCCATCCGACGGACGGCGGCCTTTCCAAGCCCATCGGTGTCCCCTACTGACCGTGGGCAGGGCGGGGAATTTTTGCGGAGAGAAATCTCAACGTTGACTCAGCTGGGACTCGAACCTGAGAACTGCAGATTACGAGCCTGGCGCGCTACCGACTGAGCCACCCCCGCCCCACTGTTAGGAGAATTACAGGATTACGCGATTTCTGTATGTGAAAAATTTCTCTGACCAGGGATTTTGGGTTGGGTTGTTTTACCTCTGAGCGGCACTTTTTTTAACACAATGGGCTAAATGGTCAGGTCACAAGGACCCTAACGTCTCACAGAAGGTGGGCTAAATGGTCAGGACACAAGGACCCCAACGGCTCAGAGAAGTTTGGGAAAGGGGACCCACTGGAACAGCTGTTAGGAGAATTATAGGATTACGCGATTTCTGAATGTGAAAAATTTCTCTGACAAGGGAATTTGGGTTGTTTTACCTCTGAGCGGCACTTTTTTGCACACAATGGGCTAAATGGTCAGGTCACAAAAACCCTAATGACTCAGAGAAGGTTGGGAGAGGGGACCCACAGGAATAGATGTGGGAGATAGGTGGTAGACAGCGTGTTCTTTAATGTTCGCAGGGTACGATTCTTCTGTATATGGGGCAATGGCTTTATATCCCATATGACGGATGGCGGCCTTTTAAACAAAGCTGTGTCCACTTTCTTCAGGGTGGAAGGTTACGGCACTCGAACCTGGGAACTGCAGATTAGGAGACTGACACAAATCCCGATTATTTTTCTTAGCAACGAAATATACACTCTGTCAAAAAAATATCCAAACACTATGGTTGATTACAGAATTCAGAAAAAATATCTGGAAACGATTTTTTTAGAAATTAGTGATTCGAATATCCGAAAAAAAAAAATACGAAGGTTGCCAGATCACTAATTTCTAAAAAAAACAAAATCATTGTCAGATATTTTTCCTAAATACTGTAATCAACCATAGTGTTCGGATACTTTTTTCAGCGACTGCACATTAAAAAATATGAGCCCTGAACTTGAAAGTCTTTCGTTATCTTCAGAATCATTAACGAAATCCATTCCTTGAGTTCGTAAGCCCCTCACCACTCCTCAAAAACTTCTTGTCGATAATTCTGTGAATGACCTGATAGTCAAGAACCCTTTTTTTTTTAAATCCGCACAACTCATACTTCATCAAACCTTTCCACTTATCCTAAAGCTTCATAGCAAAAAAAAAATCTCACCTACTGAATAAGACCCGAAACCCAACTGTTTGCCAAAACCGTGCTTTGATCCTTCTGTCACTGGGGCGGGGGTGGCTCAGTCGCTAGCGCGCCAGGCTCGTAATCTGCAGTTCCCAGGTTCGAGACCCAGCTGGGTCAGCGTTGAGATTTATCTCCGCAAAATTCTCCGCCCTGTCCACGGTCAGTAGGGGACACCGATGGGCTTGGAAAGGACGACGTCCGTAGGATGGGACGTTAAGCCGTGGCCCCATGTTCGGGAGAGCCATAAAGAACACATTGGATGACCTTGACGGGAGGCTACCATCTGTCTCCCAACAGCTGTTCCAGTGGGTCCCCTCCCCCAACTTTCTCTGATCTTTCGGGGTCCTTGTGACCTGGCCATTTAGCCCATGGTGTGCAAAAAAGTGCCACTCAGAGGAACCCAACCCAACAACAAAATATCTAGAATCACGTATACATAAAGACTCAAGTGCAGTCGCTCAAAAAAGTATCCGAACGCTATAATTGATTAGAGAATTCAGAAAAAAATATCTGGCAACGATTTTTTTTAGAAATTAATGATCTGGCAACCTTCGTGTCACGTGACACGAAGGTTGCCAGATCACTAATTGGATCGTGTGAAGTCACAAAGACCTATATCATGTGGGCTCACTCACGGAAATATTGAGCGTTCACAGCAAACTGGAGCGTGCGCAGTAACTGCACACGCTCCAGTTTGCTGTGAACGGTAACTGGAGCGTGTACAGTTGCTGTACATGCTCCAGATATTTTTCCTGAATTCTGTAATCACGTGACACGAAGGTTGCCAGATCACTAATTTCTAAACAAATCGTTGCCAGATATTTTTTCTGAATTCTGTAATCAACCATAGCGTTCGGATACTTTTTTGAGCGACTGTACTTCACTATCTCCACGAGACGCATAATCCATCCACAACGTGTTTCCTACCTTTCTCTTCCTCATCACCTAATAGCGGCTTCTTGGGATCCATCCCTCCGTTGTTCGTCCTTCCCAGCCAGACATTCCTTTCAACCTCTGGCATCAATCCACGCGCTTTCAGAAGCCGGCACTCTCGCCGTCTAGGTTCTCGAGCTATTCTCGGTTGCTCCCCTGATCTCTGTCGACTGAAGCTGCCCCTTTGGACTTTTAACTTTTGCACCGAGTTGGGAGGATCGCTTTGCAAAGGAAGGAGGGAGATTGTCGTTCTTTAGCTTTTTTCGCGAGAAAAATGTATCTTTGCTCCCGAGCTTCCTTTGAGAGGAGATTGGGATTATGGAAGGCGATGATAAGAGGTCGCTGTTGCAGTGTGTGGGTCTTTGAATCGCGATGTAGATCTAAGAAGACAGAGGAAAATCTGTTGTCTCAAAATAAACTCAGATGCTATTTTATTAGAAAGAGTTACTCTTATCCGTTATTGTGACTAGCGAGTAAGGTTCAGAATTAGGTGAAGTATGTTTTTTTCTCTGTAGTATAGGTGTTTTCTTGAGTATTTTTAGGCGGGGTTGACTCAGTCGGATTGCGCCAGGCTCGTAATCTGTAGTTCCCAGGTTCGAGTCCCAGCTGGGTCAGCGTTGAGATTTATCTCCACAAAAATCTCCCAGCCCTGCCCACGATCAGTAGGGGTCGCCGATGGGCTTGGAAAGGCCACCGTCCGTCGGATGGGACGTTAAGCCGTGACCCCGTGTGTGGGAGAGTCATACCCTGTGCACGTTAAAGAACACGCTGGATGGCCTTGACGGGAGGCTACCATCTGTCTCCCAACAGCTGTTCCAGTGGGTCCCCTCCCCCAACCTTCTCTGAGCTTTCGGGGTCCATGTGACCTGGCCATTTAGCCCATGGTGTGCAAAAAAGTGCGCTCAGAGGTAAAACAACCCAACTGAACCTTATATGAAAATGTTAGGGAAAAATCGTTTTACCAGTCAACATCTCAGTTTAAAGGTTTAATTAATTGCACTTCAATAATAATAATGACTTTATTATGCTTCAGTATGGTTATATACAAAAATTATTCCTCTTAACTTCATGGCTTGTCAGCAGGATTTGTTTCAGTCACATGACAGTTAATCAAAGATTAAGACATGTACAGTCGCTCAAAAAAGTATCCGAACACTACGGTTGATTACAGAATTCAGAAAAAATATCTGGCAACGATTTTTTTTAGAAATTAGTGATCTGGCAGCCTTCACGTGACACGAAGGTTGCCAGATCGCTAATTTCTAAAAAAAAATCGTTGCCAGATATTTTTTTCTGAATTCTGTAATCAACCGTAGTGTTCGGATACTTTTTTGAGCGACTGTAGGTGGTCATATTATTTTGACACTAGATCGTGTGGGCTCACTCACGGAAATATTGAGCGTGTGCAGTTACCGTTCACAGCAAACTGGAGCGTGTGCAGTAACTGCACACGCTCCAGTTTGCTGTGAACGGTAACTGGAGCGTGTACAGTTGCTGTACACGCTCCAGATATTTTTCCTGAATTCTGTAATCACGTGACACGAAGGTTGCCAGATCGCTAATTTCTAAAAAAAAAATCGGTGCCAGATATTTTTTCTGAATTCTGTAATCAACCATAGTGTTCGGATACTTTTTTGAGCGACTGTAGGTGGTCATATTATTTTGATATTAGATCGTGTTGGCTCACTTACAGAAATATTGAGCGTGTGCAGTTACCGTTCACAGCAAACTGGAGCGTGTGCAGTAACTGAACACGCTCCAGTTTGCTGTGAACGGTAACTGGAGCGTGTACAGTTGCTGACACGCTCCAGATATTTTTCCTGAATTCTGTAATCACGTGACACGAAGGTTGCCAGATCACTAATTTCTAAAAAAAAATCGGTGCCAGATATTTTTTCTGAATTCTGTAATCAACCGTAGTGTTCGGATACTTTTTTTGAGCGACTGTATAACGGAAAATGAGCACATGATTAAAAAACAGAAGATGAAAACAACAACAATATGGAAAAACCGTGAATTAAAACACACACACATGAAAAATTAAACACATTTATAAAAATAAACCAATACAATCTCGGATTATAAACACCCATTGCATAAAAATGTCACCTATTTTATATGTCATCATTTCACACTAATATTACAGTTGCTTAAAACAATACCTAATACAGGATATGACTTTTTAAACATTGCTTTTCAGGTATTTTCATCTAATAACCATTTTAAAACTGTAGTTTTAATTTCTGAATAAGTGCATGACAGATCTCTCGGTAGAGAATTAAAAACTTTGGGTATTTGATAAGATATCCGCACTTTGCCATAATATTTGTGATTTGTAGTAATTAAAGGTTCGCTAAAACTCCAGATAAAAGCTCTCTTAATAATTCGGTCAATGGAATAATTTTCATTTCCAATTCTTTTCGCCATCGTAACTAAACCTCATCAATACCTAACTAAACCTCATCGAGTAACTAAACCTCATCAATATTACACATAATCTGCTCCGAACATGTATATATGGATTGTTTTACCTCTGAGCAGTACTTTTTTGCACACCATGGGCTAAATGGCCAGGTCACATGGACCCCGAAGGCTCAGAGAAGGTTGGGGGAGGGGACCCACTGGAACAGCTGTTGGGAGACAGATGGTAGCCTCCCGTCAAGGCCATCCAGCATGTTGTTTAACGTTGGGTTGTTTTTACCTCTGAGCAGTACAGTCGCTCAAAAAAGTATCCGAACACTATGGTTGATTACAAAATTCATAAAAAATATCTGGCAACGATTTTTTTAGAAATTAGTGATCTGGCAACCTTCGTGTCACGTGACACGAAGGTTGCCAGATCACTAATTGCTACAAAAAATCTTTGTCAGATATTTTTTCTGAATTCTGTAATCAACCACAGTGTTCGGATACTTTTTTGAGCGACTGTACTTTTTTGCACACCATGGGCTAAATGGCCAGGTCACATGGACCTCGGAGGTTCAGAGAAGGTTGGGGGAGGGGACCCACTGGAACAGCTGTTGGGAGACAGATGGTAGCCTCCCGTCAAGGCCATCCAATGTGTTCTTTAACGTGCACAGGGTATGGCTCTCCCGCATATTGGGCCACGGCTTAACGCCCCATCATACTGACGGAGTCCTTTCCAAGCCCATCGGTGTCCCCTACTGACCGTGGACAGGGCGGGGAATTTTGAGGAGATAATCTCAACGCTGACCCAGCTGGGACTCGAACCTGGGAACTACAGATTACGAGCTTAGCACGCTATCGACTGAGCCACCCCCGCCCCACATATATATAATATATATGAGTTAATAATCCTGTCTTCACGAAGCTATCGCATGCCCCCACGATTAACCCCACCACCACCACCACCACCACCATAACGCTTTCGAGAAATTGTTGAAGTACAAGCCAGGACGTCTTAAATCTTAGTATGCATTGGTCGCAAATAAAATTTAATATCTGCTCTAAATGTGACAGATTAGACGCCTCGGGCTATCCCTCTGAAATTCTCATTGATGAAATGTGAAATTCATCATCTAAAATTCTCCTGACTTCTAATTCATAGGGAAATATCCGTTGATTGCTACGTAGTCCAGCATCAATATCATCCTCATCTAACATCCAGTGGAACAACAAGGCATCCCATCCAAGGAAATTAATGCCCGGGCATCTATGCATACGATCAAGTTCGAGAGAAGGAAGCTTCTGCTGAAATGTCTTCGTTGGCGCCCTCCCTCCTTCCCCTCCCCCCTTCCCCTCCCCCCTATGGCGTACGCTATAGACGAGTTCATTACCATGTCACGTGATATCGTGTAAGAAGGAGGGAGCAGATTTCTTGGGGGAAGGTAAAGGAAGGATTTGCATGCGTGATATGCATTTTCAGCTAATGCTGCTAAATCTATTCCGAGAGCTTCTCATCTTTCCGTCGGTGTCATGACAACCGCATCATCTCCATCACTCTTGGCGTATAAGCAGAGCGCCGTTTGAAACTGCAAACCGCTCAGCACAGCGAGCGTAAAGGTGTGAGCGAAAACCCATTGGTTGACGAACGCAAAGTGGGAATTGAAGTGGTTTGGAAGAGTGGCTGTCAGTCTGTTTGTTCCTCCGTTTAATCTGCTTGCTGCACATCCTTTCATCTTACTCTTATTCACCATTTGCCTCTCTGAACTTTCTTAGGTCTCTCTTTTTTCCACTTGACTTTTCGATTTCGAACCGCTTTTTTCTTTTGTTTTTATCTGCTCACATCTCTGCGTATTTGTCTCTTTAGCTTGTATTTTCACTTTTACAGTTTGTCTATCTGTCTGTTTATGTACTTGTCCGTATGAGTGTGTTCATATACTGTCTGTCTGTCTGCCTGTGTGTGTGCCTATACGTTTGTCTGTCTGTGCGTGTGAGTAAGTACCTGTGCATGTGAGTGTGTTCCTGTGGGTGTGAGTGTGTGTGGGTGTGTGTTCCTGTGGGTGTGTGTTCCTGTGGGTGTGAGTGTGTGTGGGTGTGTGTTCCTGTGGGTGTGAGTGTGTGTGGGTGTGTGTTCCTGTGAATGTGAGTGTGTGCCTGTGGGGTGTGAGTGTGTGGATCTGCGTCCCTGTGAGTGTGTGTCTGTGGTTGTGGGTATGAGTGTGTGTGGGTGTGTGTCCCTGTGAATGTGAGAGTGTGCCTGTGGGGTGTGAGTGTGTGTGGATCTGCGTCCCTGTGAGTGTGTGCCTGTGGTTGTGGGTGTGAGTGTGTGTGGGTGTGTGTCCCTGTGAATGTGAGTGCGTGCCTGTGGAGTGTGAGTGTGTGTGGATCTGCGTCCCTGTGCGTGTGAGTGTGTGCCTGTGCATGTGAGTGTGTCCCTGTGAGTGTGTGTGTGTGTGTGCCTGTGGGTGTGAGTGTGTGCCTGTGCATGTGAGTGTGTCCCTGTGAGTATGAGTGTGTGCCTGTGGGTGTGAGTGTGTGCCTGTGCATGAGAGTGTGTCCCTGTGAGTGTGTGAGTGTGCCTGTGGGTGTGAGTGTGTGCCTGTGCATGTGAGTGTGTCCCTGTGAGTATGAGTGTGTGCCTGTGGGTGTGAGTGTGTGCCTGTGCATGAGAGTGTGTCCCTGTGAGTGTGTGTGTGTGCCTGTGGGTGTGAGTGTGTGCCTGTGCATGTGAGTGTGTGTGTGTGTGTGTGTGCCTGTGGGTGTGAGTGTGTGCCTGTGCATGTGAGTGTGTCCCTGTGAGTGTGAGTGTGTGCCTGTGCATGAGAGTGTGTCCCTGTGAGTGTGTGTGTGTGCCTGTGGGTGTGAGTGTGTGCCTGTGCATGTGAGTGTGTCCCTGTGAGTATGAGTGTGTGCCTGTGCATGAGAGTATGTCCCTGTGAGTGTGTGTGTGTGTGTGCCTGTGGGTGTGAGTGTGTGCCTGTGCATGTGAGTGTGTCCCTGTGAGTATGAGTGTGTGCCTGTGGGTGTGAGTGTGTGCCTGTGCATGAGAGTGTGTCCCTGTGGGTGTGAGTGTGTGCCTGTGCATGAGAGTGTGTCCCTGTGAGTATGAGTGTGTGCCTGTGGGTGTGAGTGTGTGCCTGTGCATGTGAGTGTGTCCCTGTGAGTATGAGTGTGTGCCTGTGGGTGTGAGTGTGTGCCTGTGCATGAGAGTGTGTCCCTGTGAGTGTGAGTGTGTGCCTGTGGGTGTGAGTGTGTGTCTGTGCATGAGAGTGTGTCCCTGTGAGTATGAGTGTGTGCCTGTGGGTGTGAGTGTGTCCCTGTGAGTATGAGTGTGTGCCTGTGGGTGTGAGTGTGTGCCTGTGCATGAGAGTGTGTGCCTGTGAGTGTGAGTGTGTGCTTGTGCATGTGAGTGTGTGCCTATGGGTGTGAGTGTGTGCCTGTGGAGGTGTGTCTCTGTGAGTGTGAGTGTGCTCCTGTGGGTGTGAGTGTATACCTGTGCATATGTGTGTGCTAGTGTGTGTGTCCCCATGAATCTGAGTGTGTGTCTGAAGGTGTGGGTGTGTCCCTGTTAGTGTGAGTGTGTGCCTGTGCATGTGAGTGTGCCTGTGGGCGTGAGTGTATCCCTGTGAATGTGAATGTGTGCCTGAGTATGTGAATGTGTGTCCCTGTGAGTGTGAGTGTGTGCCTGTGGGTGTGAATGTATGCCTCTATGTGTCTATCAGTCTGTTAGTGTGACTATAGTGTAATTCTTATTCATATCAATGATTAAACGAAATGTGGAAGATAATCCACTAGAGAGTGTAACTATGAGAGAGGTGATGCTGGTAGAGATGACGTGAGGGAGATTTCATTCAGTCAGTAATGCAGTTCCCACATTCAAGTTCAACTTCTGTCAGCATTCAGATTTATCTCCGTTGGTAAAAATCTGTGTTTCGTTGAAGGAGACACCGATGGAAAGCCGACACCAAGTGGAATTGGAAAACCATCCTCTTTCGTAAGAGATGTTAAGCAGTGGCTGCGTGAAGAGCTTTAACCTGCGGATGTCAAAGAACACGCAGGGCGGTCTTGACGGGATGCTTCTATGTGGCTCTTCTTGTTTTATCTTTGAACGGCATTTTTCTTGCACACAATGGGCTAAATGGAAAGGTCACAAAGACGCCAAGAGCTCAGAGATGGTTTGGGAAAGGGAACCCACTGGTCAGTTGATGGGAGGCATACGGTAGCCTTAAGTCAAAGCGATTCAGCATCTTCTTTAGTGTGCACAGAGTATACTTCTAATGAACACGGAACCACAGCTTTACGTCCCATCCGACGGATGGCGGCCTTTCCTAACCAATCGGTGTTCTCTATTGACCTAGGGCAGGGTGGGAAATTTTACGGGAACTGAAGATTGCGAGTCTGGTGACTACCGATTGAACCATATGCGTCCCCTCCCCCATCTGTTTGGTGGCAACACTATGTAGTATATCCCCTTCCCAAAATTTCTCTAAACCTTTGGGGTGTTTGTGACCTCGCCATTTACTCCATTGTGCACGAAAAAGTGTCTCTCAAATTTAAATCAATTCAACCTGCATCAATATTTATCCAATTAGCATTAACAGTCAGAACAATGGGTTGGGTTGTTTTACCTCTGAGCGGCACTTTTTTGCACACCATGGGCTAAATGGCCAGGTCACATGGACCCCGAAGGCTCAGAGAAGATTGGGGGAGGAGACCCACTGGAACAGCTGTTGGGAGACAGATGGTAGCCTCCAGTCAAGGCCATCCAGCGTGTTCTTTGACGTGCACAGGGTATGGCTCTCCCGCACACGGCGCCACGGCTTAACGTCCCATCCGACGGACGGCGGCCTTTCCAAGCCCATCGGTGTCCCCTACTGACCGTGGGCAGGGCGGGGAATTTTGCGGAGTCAGAACAATGGAGCATAAAATCAATTGTCGTTATCCGCTGATGCGGAAAGAAGCAGACAATAAACAAGTTAAAAATTGATTCTCCCCTTTATTTTTTATTCGGAGCACTTTATCTTATGATCGCTATTCATATCGATTGAACTTTTGATCCAGATCAGCGTCCAAACCAAACTTTGCAAAGAGTCACAACAAATATTTTCTAATTAAAAACGAAAAACGTATATTTCTAGTGAGGAATGACTTTGTTAAAAAATATACGTGTATGGTATTAAGAAATTATATTTATTGAAAAGAAAAAAATAACAACAGAAATATAGATTTTCAATAAGTACTATGAACTGGCAAAGTATTTTAATTATGCACCTAAAAATGTTTGCAAAAAATATTTGGAACAAACGAAGCCACATTCATTGTATGTTTCATCATTACTCTTATGAGCCGCGAATTCTTTTCTAAGGAACCCTATGTACTTTCCCAGAGGCTCAGTCGGTAGCGCGCCAGGCTCGCAATCTGTAGTTCCCAGGTTCGAGTCCCAGCTGGGTCAGCTTTGAGATTTATCTCCGCATAACTCCCCACCCTGCCCACGGTCAGTAGGGGACACCGATGGGCTTGGAAAGTCCGCCGTCCGTCGGATAGGACGTTAAGCCGTGGCCCCCAGGTGCGGGAGAGCCATACCCTGTGCACGTTAAAGAACACGCTGGATGGCCTTGACGGGAGGCTAACATCTGTCTCCCAACAGTTGTTCCAGTGGGTCCTCTCCCCCAACCATCTCTGAGCCTTCGGGGTCCTTGTGACCTGGCCATTTAGCCCATGGTGTGCAAAAAAGTGCCGCTCAGAGGTAAAACAACCCAACCCAACTTTCCCAGTTAGCCGTAGGTTCCTTTTCAATGAGCCTCAAAGCTATTTTTGACAAGCAAAAATATAATTCCAATCCATTAAAAGTTGAATTCCGTTGATTTTACTCTTCTGAAGAATTGGCCAGGTCACAAGGACACCAAGACAAAATTAGGAAAGTAGCTTTCCAATTTATAAGAAGTGGTGCCTTTCGCTATTCATCCGGCATCTTATTTATCTTATTGTTATTTTCCTTATTATTGCTTTTCAACCTTTTTAAACTTATTAAAATTGGATTATACAGTTAGAATTAGAGTGACATTTAAAACATAATTACAAAATGAAAACTATAATGTTTGTTTGAATATGGAGTACAGTCGCTCAAAAAATTATTTTTTTATCGGATATTATATTATATTTTATTATTCGGATTTTTTTAATATATATAATGCGTATGAATATTTAATGCAATGAATATGGAGCGTGTGCAGTTACCGTTCGCAGCATACTGGTAGCGGTTGCGGTTAATGTTCACAGCACATTGAATCGTGTGAGCTCACAAAGACCTGGATCGTGTGGGCCCACTCACAGAAATATTGAGCGTGTGCAGTTACCGTTCACAGCAAACTGGAGCGGTTGCGGTTAATGTTCACAGCACATTGAATCGTGTGAGCTCAGAAAAACCTGGATCGTGAGGGCCCACTCACAGAAATATTGAGCGTGTGCAGTTACCGTTCACAGCAAACTGGAGCGGTTGAGGTTAATGTTCACAGCACATTGAATCGTGTGAGCTCACAAAAACATGGATCGTGTGGGCTCACTCACGGAAATATTAAGCGTGTGCAGTTACCGTTCACAGCAAACTGGAGCGGTTGCGGTTAATGCTCACAGCACATTGAACCGTGTGAGCTCACATAAACCTGGATCGTGTGGGCCCACTCACAGAAATATTGAGCGTGTGCAGTTACCGTTCACAGCAAACTGGAGCAGTTGCGGTTAATGTTCACAGCACATTGAATCGTGTGAGCTCATAAAAACCTGGATCGTGAGGGCCCACTCACAGAAATATTGAGCGTGTGCAGTTACCGTTCAGAGCAAACTGGAGCGGTTGCGGTTAATGTTCACAGCACATTGAATCGTGTGAGCTCACAAAAACCTGGATCGTGTGGGTCCACTCACAGAAATATTGAGCGTGTGCAGTTACCGTTCACAGCAAACTGGAGCGGTTGCAGTTACTGAACACGTTCCAGTTTGCTGTGAACGGTAACTGGAGCGTGTACAGTTGCTGTGAACTGGAGCGTGTACAGTTGCCGATAACTTCTAAACAAAATCGTTGCCAGATATGTTTTCTGAATTCTGTAATCCACCATAGCGTTCGGATATTTCTTTGAGCGACTGTACGTAAATGATTATAGACAAAACTGAAGTATACAGTAAAAAAAACGACTAAAGTGCAGCGTACAGAATAACGAAAGCAAACCAGAGTGCACCCACCACCAGAATAAAGATGGAAAACATTTTTCCTATCACCGATTTGAAGTTCGAAACAATGATTAAAAAAAACTTGATGCTTGTCTTTGGAATGAAGAAAAGAAAAAGTTGACACTTGGTGTTTGGGAAGGAAGAATGCTTCCTTCCTTTCTCCGGGGTTGAGAGAGAATTTCTGAGAATGAAGAATGGAATTTCCTTTCATCGGATGATCGATGCATTTGCCAGATTTGTAAAGGAACCAAAGAATTCGACTGTCTGACTTGTTCAAACCTCGTGTCATATTCGATAACGTCAGAGCAATTGTTGCTCTGTCGTTTTCCCTGCAATGCAACTGTGCCGTGAAGGAAAGCCATCGATCCAATAATGGGTTGGGTTGTTTTACCTCTGAGCGGCACTTTTTTGCACACCATGGGCTAAATGGCCAGGTTACATGGACCCCGAAGGCTCAGAGAAGGTTGGTGCAGGGGACCCACTGGAACAGCTGTTGGGAGGCAGATGGTAGCCTCCCGTCAAGGCCATCCAGCGTGTTCTTTAACGTTGGGTTGTTTTACCTCTGAGCGGCACTTTTTTGCACACCATGGGCTAAATGGCCAGGTCACATGGACCCCGAAGACTCAGAGAAAGTTGGGGGAGGGGACCCACTGCAATAGCTGTTGGGAGACAGATGGTAGCCTTCCGTCAAGGCCATCTAGCCTATTCTTTAACGTGCACAGGGTATGGCTCTCTAGCACACAGGGTCACGGCTTAACGTCCCATCCGATGGACGGCGGCCTTTCCAACTCATCGGTGTCCCCTACTGACCGTGGGCAGGGCGGGGAAATTTTGCGGAGATAAATCACAACGCTAACCCAGCTGGGACTCGAACCTGGGAACTACAGATTACGAGCCTGGCGCGCTACCGACTGAGCCAACCCCGCCCCACTCTGGTGGGTGATAGGGTAAAATGCAAATCGTGATTAAATGGTTATGAGCACACAGATTTATTTAGACATCTTTATATTCAACTGTTTAATAAAATGTTTTTTTTTATGTTTGTATAGAGATAAATCCTTTATATTTTAGGAAAAGGTTTAGAGCAGGAGTTCTTAATATTTTTATGTACAGTCGCTCAAAAAAATATCCGAACACTGTGGTTGATTACAGAATTTAATAATCTATTGCAATAATTCAATTTCATTGGTTGATTACAGAATTCAATAATCAATTATGTAATCAACCGTAGAGTTCGGATACTTTTTTAAACGACTGTACTGCAACCGTTGCAGTAATGTATGGAACTTACGTTCGGATGTCCCCCCTGTCATGTCTCTCTAATATATATATTTTTTATTTATTGGAGCATTTTTTTTGCATTTTTGTTTTTTGTAGATATTTTTATGTATTAAGTGTGTTCTTGGAAGTGGTATTGTGGGGATGTGACTCATAAATGTTGTTTTCGGGTCTGAGCTGGCTGCCTGCATTGGGTGACGACGGCCGATAAGCATTTTATGGCCTTTTTACAACTAGCTGGGGGGGGGGGGAGTGTCAGCGCAAGAGACAGGACAGAATAAGGAAACAACAGTTTGGAGCGCAGCTGTCGAGTGTAAGGTTGGATTGGTTGTTTTACCTCTGAGCGGTACTTTTTTGCACACCATGGGCTAAATGGCCAGGTCACATGGACCCCGTAGGCTCAGAGAAGGTTGGGGGAGGAGACCCACTGGAACAGTTGTTGGGAGACAGATGGTAACCTCCCGTCTAGCCATTCAACGTGTTCTTTAACGTTGGATTGTTTTACCTCTGAGCGACACTTTTTTGCACATCATGGGCTAAATTGCCAGGTCACAAGAACCCCGAAGGCTCAGAGAAGGTTGGGGGAGGGGACCCACTGGAACAGCTGTTAGGAGACAGATGGTAGCCTCCCGTCAAGGCCATCCAGCGTGTTGTTTTACGTGCACAGGGTATGTCTCTCCCGCACACGGGGCCAGGGCTTAACGTCCCATCCGACGGACGGCGGCCTTTCCAAGCCCATCGGTGTCCCCTACTGACCGTGGGCAGGGCGGGGAAGAGTGTAAGGTCGTTTGGACACGCGTCAAAAGAACGCCGCCCTTACTCAAAGGAAACCCTTAAGGAGAGGTTTCGATTCTAAGTGAGAATCGAGATTCTTGGGAATCTGATACAGTGGATTCTGTGTGAACCACATTGTAGGCAAAGGTTAATTATCCTTTCGCCGAGTTTGAAGTCGGTAAAACGAGATCTGCAAAGTGGGCGGTTCTCCCACTCATTTTGTAATTCTCCCACTCATTTTGTAATTCTCCCACTCATTTTGCAATTCTCCCACTCATTTTGTAGTTGTTTGCAGCAAAGACCTACGGAGTTGAGAGCATCCCCAGCACGTAATTGTATATAGTGTTAATAAACTGCGTCGTCCATATACAACTCAAGGGGCGGGGGTGGCTCAGTCGGTAGCGCGCCAGGCTCGTAATCTGTAGTTCCGTTCCCAGGTTCGAGTCCCAGCTGGGTCAGCGTTGAGATTTCTCTCCGCAAAAATTCTCCGCCCTGCCCACGGTCAGTAGGGGGACACCGATGGGCTTGGAAAGGCAGCCGTCCGTCGGATGGGACGTTAAGTCGTGGATCCGTGTGCGGGAGAGACATACCCTGTGCACGTTAAAGAACACGCTGGATGGCCTTGACGGGAGGCTACCATCTGTCTCCCAACAGCTGTTCCAGTGGGTCCCCTCCCCCAACCTTCTCTGAGCCTTCGGGGTCCTTGTGACCTGGCCATTTAGCCCATGGTGTGCAAAAAAGTGCCCTCAGAGGTAAAAACAATCCAACGTTAAAGAACACACTGGATGGCCTTGACGGGAGGCTACCATCTGTCTCCCAACAGCTGTTCCAGTGGATCCCTGCCCCAACCTTCTCTGAGTCCTTCGGGGTCCATGTGACCTGGCCATTTAACCCATGGTGTGAAAAAAAGTGCCGCTCAGAGGTAAAACAACCCAACTCTGTGTTAATTTTTCATTATAAACTACAGAGTGGTCGGAAAGTCCTGCAACCCGCAATAAACAAATATTTTGCAAGGTTAATGATGAGCATTAAAAAACTGAACAGTTAAAAACGTAAGTTTAATCTGACCTTAATAACAAAAGAACAACATAAATGTCATTTCAACATTTGTTGAAAATGGCCTCCTTGTTCACGGATCCAGACTCGAGCTCTTTTTGCCACGTTTAATTCGAAGCATCTGAAGACTGATGTTTGAGATCGCTGTTGTACATAATGTTCGTCTTGAGTTCATCCAGTGTGGGGGCAGGGGTGGCTCAGTCGGTAGCGCGCCAGGCTCGTAATCTGCAGTTCCCAGGTTCGAGTCCCAGCTGGCTCAGCGTTGAGATTCATCACCATAAAACTCCCCGCCCTGCCCACGGTCAGTAGGGGACACCGATGATCTTGGAAAGGCCGCCGTCCGTCGGATGGGACGTTAAGCCGTGGCCCCATGTGCGGAAGAGCCATACCCTGTGCACATTAAATAACACGCTGGATGGCCTTGACGGGAGGCTACCATCTGTCTCCCAACAGCTGTTCCAGTGGGTCCCCTCCCCCAACCTTCTCTGAGCCTTCGGGGTTCTTGTGACTTGGCCATTTAGCCCATTGTGTACAAAAAAAGCGCCGCTGAGAGGTAAAACAACCAACCAACTAACCGTCATCTCAAAGGAAATGTGTCCCATTATGCGATGACATGATATCGCACACCCCACTGCAATTTTATAAGAGATACTTTTATATTACTAAGACTGTAGGGAGGGGAAAGCTAGTGATGGTGTAAGATTGAAGTCAATTGTTGACTGCAAAATATTATATCCCTTTTTTTTTGAATGAGAAAAAAATAGTCTCGCCTTGTTGGTTGCCAAAAAAAAGTATGGTAGTTCGCTGTCGTCAAAAAGCTCGTTTTAGTGAACGAAATGTCTTGGGTTTTGGTATGCAAAGGAACATACAGTCGCTAAAAAAAGTATTCAAACACTCTGGTTGATTACAGAATTCATAAAAATTACCTGGCAACGATTTTTTTAGAAGTTAGTGATCTGGCAACCTTCGTGTCACATGACACGAAGGTTGCTAGATCACTAATTTCTAAAAAAATCGTTGCCAGGTACTTTTTATGATTTCTGTAATCAACCATAGTGTTCGAATACTTTTTTGAGCGACTGTACACTGCATTGTACTCGGGCCATCTTGAAGTAATTCCTTTTTAATGCTTCGTTTTTCTCAAAATACTAAAAGATTTTTTTCTAGAATCCTCTTTAGGAAGGTGAATTTCTGTATTCTTGTATATATTGTCCGCCTTTGCGTGAAGAAAAATTAGATTTTTTTTTGCAAATCTCTTGCGCTTTTTGTATCGCTACACGAAAAGAACGTGAAGCTAGCTGAAATAAGACCCAAGAGGTTCTATATAAAGGAAAAAATATAAATAAAACTGTAGTAGGAGAGTTTTCTTTATTTCTTTTATTCCAGACTAACAACTTTCGAGTTCCCTAACAGATCCAAGAGATATGGAGGTTTCGCTATGTCTCGCTCTTTCTATCCCGTTTCCAAGGCAACAGGATGCAGAACAGTCGAGATGCCGGAGGCTCCGCGGAAGAAGAAGAAGAATATCTGGGTGAATTGATTGAAGGTCAGACCTTGCTTCTTCTCGAAGTGAATTAGTGTCAGATGATGGAGGCTCCAGTACGAAGGATTGTGGGAGGAAGGGATAGATTATCTGAATGTCTGTGAAATAAGAAGATACCTAGGATTTCAAGCAATCGAAAGATCTGCTTTGTCTGTAGACCAACATCGCCAGATAAAGAGGAAGTTTACTGAAATAAGGAACAAGAGCTTGAGTCTTTATCCTTGCCAATAAACAGTGCATTGGCGGAAAGTCTAAAACGTGAAGTTTTTTAAGTGGAAGAAAGCGAAGGAGAAGGAGAAAGAGTGCGTTTGGGAGAGAATGAAAACAAGTGAAAAAGAAGAAATGTAAGTGGAGGAGAAGAAAAGCGGGTGAAGGAGGAGGGATGAAAGTTAAGGAGAAGGAAGGCGGGTGAAGGAGAAGAAGTGTAGGTTAGGAAGAAGAAGGTAATTTGAAATAGGAGGAAGGAAGGTGAAGGAAAGGAAAGTGAAAGGGAAGGAAGGCAAATGAAGGGGAATGAAAGGAAGGCAGACGAAGGAGGAGGAAGAAAAGTGAAGGAGAAGAGGTGTAGGTTAAAAAGAAGAAGGTAATTTGAAATAGAAGGAAGGCAGGTGAAGGAAGGCAAATGAAGGGGAATGAAAGGAAGGCAGACGAAGGAGGAGGAAGAAAAGTGAGGGAGGAGAAAGGAAAGTGACGGGGAAGAGGTGCAGGTTAGAAAAAAGAAAGTCGTTTGAAATAGAAGGAAAGCAGGTGAAGGAAAGGAAAGTGAAAGATGAGAAAGGCAAGTGGAAGGGAAGAAAGGCAAGTGAAAGAGTAGGAAAGCAAATTCAAAGAAAGTTAGTTCATTAAGAGGAACGTCAAATGAGGAAGGCAAGTGAAAGGGCAGGAAAGGAAGGCAGACGAAGGAGGAGAAAGGAAGGTGGAGGAGGAGAAAGGAAAGTGAAGGGGAAGAGGTGCAGGTGAGAAAAAAGAATAGAAGGAATGAAATAGAAGGAAAGCAGGTGAAGGAAAGGAAAGTGAAAAAGGAGAAAGGGAAGGAATGAAATAGAAGGAAAGCAGGTGAAGGAAAGGAAAGTGAAAAAGGAGAAAGGGAAGTGAAAGGGAAGGAAGGCAAGTGAAAGGGTAGGAAAGCAAATTCAAAGAAAGTTAGTTCATTAAGAGGAACGTCAAATGAGGAAGGTAAGTGAAAGGGCAGGAAAGGAAGGCAGACGAAAGAGGAGAAAGGAAGGTGAAGGCGGAGAAAGGAAAGTGAAGGAGGAGAGGTGCAGGTTAGAAAAAAGAATAGAAGGAATGAAATAGAAGGAAGACAGGTGAAGGAAAGGAAAGTGAAAGATGAGAAAGGCAAGTGAAAGGGAAGAAAGGCAAGTGAAAGAATAGGAAAGCAAATTCAAAGAAAGTTAGTTCATTAAGAGGAACGTCAAATGAGGAAAGCAAGTGAAAGGGCAGGAAAGGAAGGCAGACGAAGGAGGAGAAAGGAAAGTGAAGGAGGAGAGGTGCAGGTTAGAACAAAGAATAGAAGGAATGAAATAGAAGGAAGACAGGTGAAAGAAAGGAAAGTGAAAAAGGAGAAAGGCAAGTGAAAGAGCAGGAAAAGAAGGTAGACGAAGGAGGAGGAAGAAAGTGAAGGAGAATGATTGTAAGTGAAACGAACCGAAGGAGAATGGAATCAAATGAAAAATAAGGAAGGCAAGTGAAGAAGGAACGCGAGTAAAGGAGAAGAAGGAGAAGGAATGAAAGTGAATGAGAAGGAAATGAAGGAGGCCAGCGAAGGAGAAGGAAGTGAACTAAAAGGAAGGCAAGTGAAGGAGAAGGAAGCGATATGAAGGAAAATGAAGGAAAACAGAGAAAAAGGAAAGCAAGCGAAGGCGAAAGAAGGCAAGAGAAGGAAGAGAAATACAAGTAAAGGAGAGGTAAGGCAGAAAAGGAGAAAGAAGGAAAGTGAAGGAAAAGGAAGGCAAATGAAGGAGAAGGTGCGCAAGTGAAAGAGAATTAAAACGTCAGAACATTTAAGATAAGTGAATAAGAAGGAAGGCAAATGGAAGAGAATTAAAGCAAATGAAGGAGAAAAAAAAAGGCAAATGAGTTAAGAAGGAGATCAAATGAGGGAGACGCAAAATAAATGAAAAGATATTAAGGCCATTAAATGAGAAGAAAGGCTAGTGAATGGATTGTTTGCATGGGATTATATTTTCGCCTGAGAGTTGTTCGAAGTGTCAGACCAGAATTGTAACCTCTGCCTCAGACGGACTCACCATTGTGCAACATACAGTCGCTCAAAAAAATATCCGAACACTATGGTTGATTACAAAATTCATAAAAAATATCTGGCAACGATTTTTTTAGAAATTAGTGATCTGGCAACCTTCCTGTACTGTACACGAAGGTTGCCAGATCACTAATTTCTAAAAAAAAAAAGTTGCCAGATATTTTTTATGAATTCTGTAATTAATCATAGTGTTCGGATATTTATTTGAGAGACTGTACACGAAGGTTGCCAGATCACTAATTTCTAAAAAATCGTTGCCAGATATTTTTTGCGAATTCTGTAATCAACCGTAGTGTTCGGGTATTTTTTTTGAACGACTGTACGCTACTCAGCTAAGGTGATTATAGAACAGAAACTTCGATTTTGTATTTTTACCACATAGTGCACTTTTTTCCAACAGAACCATAGACTATATGAAAAGTTAAAAAAATTTTAAAACACACAGGTACCCAAGAATATTGTGAGATATCTTAATATGTTTCATTGACTTCAGTTATTTTATTTGTGAAGGCAATTCTGTGAACACTTTGGCAAAATGTAACAAGTTGCAAGGACCCAAAAAGGCTCAGAGACGGGTAGGATAACTGAAAATGTTAGTAAAATCTGCCGTAAAGGTCATTCAGTGTGTTTTTAAAGTATCATTATCACTGTGAGAGATAACAGAGAAATTGTCAAAGCACGCACTATTGGGACTCGAACCTGAGAATATAAAATTATGAGCCTGGAGCATCATCAGTTGAGTCAAACCTCTCCAATGGATGGGCGGGGGTGGCTCAGTCGGTAGCGCTCCAGGCTCGTAATCTGCAGTTCCCAGGTTCGAGTCCCAGCTGGGTCAGCGTTGAGATTTATCTCCGCAAAATTCCCCGTCCTGCCCACGGTCAGTAGGGGACACCGAAGGGCTTGGAAAGGCCGCAGTCCGTCGGATGGGATGTAAAGTCGTGGCCCCGTGTTCGCGAGAGCCATACCCTGTGCACGTTAAAGAACACGCTGGATGGCCTTGACGGGTGGCTCCCATCTGTCTCCCCACAGCTGTTCCAGTGGGTCCCTCCCCCAACCTTCTTTGAGCCTTCGGGGTCCTTGTAACCTGGCCATTTAGCCCATGGTGTGAAAAAAAGTGCCGCTCAGAGGTAAAACAATCCAACCCAACTCTCCCGTGGATACTTTTGGTTTATCGGATAGAGTTGTATTTTTTTTTATCTCTGAGCTGAATATGTTTTTTTTTATCTTCCCCTATGGCCGAGAACAACTTGAAATTCAATACATTAAAATTTCCGCTTGCTCGCTTGGAATTGCAATTGAGTGAATCTGCACTTGAGGAAAGGGCTCAAACATGAAATAAGAAAAAGTAGACAAACCTCTTTGTATTTTGCAGATTTGTTCATCATTAAGAATAAGAGGTTGAGAAAAAAATGTCGATTCCAATTAAGCTCGGAGAGTAATGATTGTACTTTTTTTTTTCTTCTTTATTCTATTTGAGGAGAGGTTCTGGCGCTGGAATTTATCCAATTCACATCTTCTAGATCTTTTTAAATTAGTTAAAAAGACGTTTATTTTGTTCTGGAAGAGAAACCGGTTAGTATGGACTTACGTGAGAAGCGATTTCAAAGGATGTGATAGAATGCTTTATTTATAAAAAAGTCCATTTTGTTTTTTTTCTGATGTGAAGGTGAAAGAGCTGTCGATGATAGGGCCCTGTCATAATGAACTTGAATTTTATTATGTGGCTTGATTAGAGCATTTTTTCTTGGCTAATAATAGAACGCAGGTGAAATTGTAAACTGTTGGAGGAGATAGATGATGAGTGAAAGAGATGTTGCGGTAAATGATGGAGGAAGTAAAGAGGTGGATGATGGAGACAGGGATATGATAGGGACCAGGAGACAGACGACGAAGACAAAGAGGCAGATGATGGAGACCAGGAGACAAACGATGAAGAGAAAGAGGCAGATGATGGAGATCAGGAGACAAACGACGAAGACAGAAAGGCAGATGATGGAGACTAGGAGACAAACGATGAAGAGAAAGAGGCAGTTGATGGAGACAAGGAGACAAACGACGAAGAGAAAGAGGCGGATGATGGAGACAAGGAGACAAACGACGAAGACAGAAAGGCAGATGATGGAGACTAGGAGACAAACGATGAAGACAGAAAGGCAGATGATGGAGATTAGGAGACAAACGACGAAGAGAAAGAGGCAGTTGATGGAGACAAGGAGACAAACGACGAAGTGAAAGAGGCAGATGATGGAGACAAGGAGACAAACGACGAAGACAGAAAGGCAGATGATGGAGACTAGGAGACAAACGACGAAGAGAAAGAGGCAGTTGATGGAGACAAGGAGACAAACGACGAAGAGAAAGAGGCGGATGATGGAGACAAGGAGACAAATGACGAAGACAGAAAGGCAGATGATGGAGACTAGGAGACAAACGATGAAGACAGAAAGGCAGATGATGGAGACTAGGAGACAAACGACGAAGACAGAAAGGCGGATGATGGAGACAAGGAGACAAATGACGAAGACAGAAAGGCAGATGATGGAGACTAGGAGACAAACGATGAAGACAGAAAGGCAGATGATGGAGACTAGGAGACAAACGACGAAGACAGAAAGGCAGATGATGGAGACCAGGAGACAAACGACGAAGACAGAAAGGCAGATGATGGAGACTAGGAGACAAACGACGAAGAGAAAGAGGCAGTTGATGGAGACAAGGAGACAAACGACGAAGAGAAAGAGGCAGATGATGGAGACAAGGAGACAAATGACGAAGACAGAAAGGCAGATGATGGAGACTAGGAGACAAACGATGAAGACAGAAAGGCAGATGATGGAGACTAGGAGACAAACGACGAAGACAGAAAGGCAGATGATGGAGACCAGGAGACAAACGACGAAGACAGAAAGGCAGATGATGGAGACTAGGAGACAAACGACGAAGAGAAAGAGGCAGTTGATGGAGACAAGGAGACAAACGACGAAGAGAAAGAGGCGGATGATGGAGACAAGGAGACAAATGACGAAGACAGAAAGGCAGATGATGGAGACTAGGAGACAAACGACGAAGACAGAAAGGCAGATGATGGAGACTAGGAGACAAACGACGAAGACAGAAAGGCGGATGATGGAGACAAGGAGACAAATGACGAAGACAGAAAGGCAGATGATGGAGACTAGGAGACAAACGATGAAGACAGAAAGGCAGATGATGGAGACTAGGAGACAAACGACGAAGACAGAAAGGCAGATGATGGAGACCAGGAGACAAACGACGAAGACAGAAAGGCAGATGATGGAGACTAGGAGACAAACGACGAAGAGAAAGAGGCAGTTGATGGAGACAAGGAGACAAACGACGAAGAGAAAGAGGCGGATGATGGAGACAAGGAGACAAATGACGAAGACAGAAAGGCAGATGATGGAGACTAGGAGACAAACGATGAAGACAGAAAGGCAGATGATGGAGACTAGGAGACAAACGACGAAGACAGAAAGGCAGATGATGGAGACCAGGAGACAAACGACGAAGACAGAAAGGCAGATGATGGAGACTAGGAGACAAACGACGAAGAGAAAGAGGCAGTTGATGGAGACAAGGAGACAAACGACGAAGAGAAAGAGGCAGATGATGGAGACAAGGAGACAAATGACGAAGACAGAAAGGCAGATGATGGAGACTAGGAGACAAACGATGAAGACAGAAAGGCAGATGATGGAGACTAGGAGACAAACGACGAAGACAGAAAGGCAGATGATGGAGACCAGGAGACAAACGACGAAGACAGAAAGGCAGATGATGGAGACTAGGAGACAAACGACGAAGACAGAAAGGCAGATGATGGAGACTAGGAGACAAACGACGAAGACAGAAAGGCGGATGATGGAGACAAGGAGACAAATGACGAAGACAGAAAGGCAGATGATGGAGACTAGGAGACAAACGATGAAGACAGAAAGGCAGATGATGGAGACTAGGAGACAAACGACGAAGACAGAAAGGCAGATGATGGAGACCAGGAGACAAACGACGAAGACAGAAAGGCAGATGATGGAGACTAGGAGACAAACGACGAAGAGAAAGAGGCAGTTGATGGAGACAAGGAGACAAACGACGAAGAGAAAGAGGCAGATGATGGAGACAAGGAGACAAATGACGAAGACAGAAAGGCAGATGATGGAGACTAGGAGACAAACGATGAAGACAGAAAGGCAGATGATGGAGACTAGGAGACAAACGACGAAGACAGAAAGGCAGATGATGGAGACCAGGAGACAAACGACGAAGACAGAAAGGCAGATGATGGAGACTAGGAGACAAACGACGAAGACAGAAAGGCAGATGATGGAGACTAGGAGACAAACGACGAAGACAGAAAGGCGGATGATGGAGACAAGGAGACAAATGACGAAGACAGAAAGGCAGATGATGGAGACTAGGAGACAAACGATGAAGACAGAAAGGCAGATGATGGAGACTAGGAGACAAACGACGAAGACAGAAAGGCAGATGATGGAGACCAGGAGACAAACGACGAAGACAGAAAGGCAGATGATGGAGACTAGGAGACAAACGACGAAGAGAAAGAGGCAGTTGATGGAGACAAGGAGACAAACGACGAAGAGAAAGAGGCAGATGATGGAGACAAGGAGACAAATGACGAAGACAGAAAGGCAGATGATGGAGACTAGGAGACAAACGATGAAGACAGAAAGGCAGATGATGGAGACTAGGAGACAAACGACGAAGACAGAAAGGCAGATGATGGAGACCAGGAGACAAACGACGAAGACAGAAAGGCAGATGATGGAGACTAGGAGACAAACGACGAAGACAGAAAGGCAGATGATGGAGACTAGGAGACAAACGACGAAGACAGAAAGGCAGATGATGGAGACAAGGAGACAAACGACGAAGACAGAAAGGCAGATGATGAGACAAGGAGACAAACGACGAAGACAGAAAGGCAGATGATGGAGACTAGGAGACAAACGACGAAGACAGAAAGGCAGATGATGGAGACAAGGAGACAAACGACGAAGACAGAAAGGCAGATGATGAGACAAGGAGACAAACGACGAAGACAGAAAGGCAGATGATGGAGACTAGGAGACAAACGACGAAGACAGAAAGGCAGATGATGGAGACAAGGAGACAAACGACGAAGACAAATAGGCAGATGATGGTGACCAGGAGTAGGAGGAGGATTGAGATAACGAAGCGGATTATGGAGATAAAGAGACAACTTATGGAGAGATTGTGGTAGACGATGGAGACAAGGTGACAGGCAAGTAATGGAGGCAGATAAGTCAATCAAAGAATCTGAACGGCAGGAGAAAAGAAAGTGGACTGCAAGTAAGAATGCTTGAGGATACGTGAATGATCCATTAATCAGATGTATGAAAGGAAAAGCAAGGGAAGGCAAATGAAAGGGACGAAAGTAAGTGAAGGGAAAAGAAAGGTAAGTAAAGGAGATGGAAGCCACGCGAAGGAGAAGAAAGGCACGTGATATGAAAGGAGCAAAAATGAAGAACGGCAATGAAGGGAACAAATGGAGAAGACGGAGAAAAAATATAGGAGACGAAAGGCAAGTGAAGAAGAAAGAAGGAGAATGAGTAGGGAGAAAGGCAAGACAAAGAAGTCGACTTAATGGACAGTTAGTCGAGTAAAGAACATTAAAGATAATAAAATAGAAGGAGAGAAGTGGAGGAGACAGAAGAAAAGTCAAGAAGGAAAGAAGTGAATGAGAAGTAATTGAAGGAGAAGAAAAGTCAAGAAGGAAAGAGGTGAATGAGAAGTAATTGAAGGAGAAGAAAAGTCAATAAGGAAAGAAGTGAATGAGAAGTAATTGAAGGAGAAGAAAATTCAAGAAGGAAAGAAGTGAATGAGAAGTAATTGAAGGAGAAGAAAAGTCAAGAAGGAAAGAAGTGAATGAGAAGTAATTGAAGGAGAAGAAAAGTCAAGAAGGAAAGAAGTAAATTTGAAGTAATTGAAGGAGAAGAAAAGTCAAGAAGGAAAGAAGTGAATGAGAAGTAATTGAAGGAGAAGAAAGATCAAAAAGGAAACGAGTGAATGAGACGAAAAATAATTGAAGGAGAAGAAAGATCAAGAAGGAAATGAGTGAATGAGAAGAAAAGTAATTGAGGGAGAGAGAAAAATCAAGAAGGAAACAAGTGAATGAGAAGGAAAGTAATTGAAGGAGAAGAAATATCAAGAAGGAAACAAGTGAATGAGAAGGAAAGTAATTGAGGGAGAGAAAAAAATCAAGAAGGAAACAAGTGAATGAGAAGGAAAGTAATTGAAGGAAAAGAAAGATGAAGAAGGAGACAAGTGAATGAGAAGAAAAATAATTGAAGAAGAAATGTCAAGAAGGAAACAAGTGAATGAGAAGGAAAGTAATTGAAGAAGAAAGATCAAGAAGGAAATGAGTGAATGAGAAGAAAAATAATTGAAGGAGAAGAAAGATCAAGAAGGAAACAAGTGAATGAGAAGGAAAGTAATTGAGGGAGAGAGAAAAATCAAGAAGGAAACAAGTGAATGAGAAGGAAAGTAATTGAAGGAGAAGAAAGACCAAGAAGGAAACAAGTGAATGAGAAGGAAAGTAATTGAAGGAGAAGAAAGATCAAGAAGGAATCAAGTGAATGAGAAGGAAAGTAATTGAAGAAGAAAGATCAAGAAGGAAACAAGTGAATGAGAAGGAAAGTAATTGAAGGAGAAGAAAGATCAAAAAGGAAACGAGTGAATGAGACGAAAAATAATTGAAGGAGAAGAAAGATCAAGAAGGAAATGAGTGAATGAGAAGAAAAGTAATTGAGGGAGAGAAAAAAATCAAGAAGGAAACAAGTGAATGAGAAGGAAAGTAATTGAAGGAGAAGAAAGATGAAGAAGGAGACAAGTGAATGAGAAGAAAAATAATTGAAGAAGAAATGTCAAGAAGGAAACAAGTGAATGAGAAGGAAAGTAATTGAAGGAGAAGAAAATTAAGTAGTGGAAAACTAAGGAATGCCGGAAAAGAAAGACAGTGAAGAAAAATAATGTCAAATGCAGGAGACAAAAGAGAAGCGATGTAGAAAGAAGGCAAGTTGAAGAGATGGAGGTCAAGTTAAGGAGAATAAAGTGAAGGAAAAGGAAGATAAACGGAGGAGAAAGGAAACAAGTGAATGAGAGGGAAAGCAACTGAAAGCAAATGAAAAAAAATGAAGACAAGTGAAGGAGTAGGAGATCAAATGCAGGAGACAAAAGGCATGTGAGGCAGAAAGAAAGCAAGAAATGGAAGTGAAGGAAATACAAGTCAAATGAAGGAGAAGGATGCAAAATGAAAGGTGGTCAAGTGAAAGAGAAGGAAGGTAAAGTGAAGGAAAATTTGTCGAGTGAAAGAGGAGGAAGGCAAGTGAAAGGAAATTAGCCAAGTGAAGGAAATGTGAGTCGAATGAGGGAGAAGGAAGGAAATCAAAAGCAAACGAAGTACGCCAAAAGAAGGAAAAGTAAGTCTAGTGACGAAGGAGGAAGGTAAGTGAAGAAAAAGAAGGCAAATGCAAGAAATGCTTGTCTAGTGTAGGAAATGTAAGTCGAATGAATAAAAGGGGAAGTCAAGTCAAGAAAAAGTAAGTTAAGCAAAGGAGATGAAGGATTTGAAGCAATCGAAACGTGCATTTTCGTCTATATATGAATAAGTGTATTGAAATAAAGATCAGCGATGCACGACTTTTTCCGTAAACAGAAGAAAAGCACTAGAGGATGAGTTAGAGGAGGAGAGACAATAAAGAAGAAAGGAAAGGAAGAAAAGTTGAATAAAAAGTAGCCACAGGCTTTTGTGCTTTGCTTGTTTGTTCATCATTAAGAATAAGATGTTGAAAAAAATCGATTCTAATTAGGCTTGAGTTCAGTCACTGTGTTTTTTTAATTCTCCACTCTGTCAGGAAAGAAGTTGGGATGCTGGAATTTATTCAGTTCTCATCACCTAGATTTCTTGTTTAATTAGATAAAAAGAAGTTTATTTTTCTTAAAAAAAAGAGAAGTTGACGGTGCAAAGGAGATGATAGAAGTGGCTAAGTATTTGCAGAGGAAATAATGCGGAATGTTTTATTATAAGGCGTAGATTTATATCTATTCTGAAAGGTAAAAGAAATATCTTACAGATGATCGAACTGCATCTCAATGAAGAGTTTTATTACGCAACTTCATTAGCTGAGAGAAAGAGTACACAGGAAGACAAATGACGGGTACGAAGGAAGGACGCGATGGAGACAAAACGATAATCTGAAAGAGTTGAAAGAAGATGAAAGGGGACTAGGCACAAGTAAGGGAAATTGATGGTAAAGAAACTGAAGGAGGAGAACGCTTCCTTCAGTTTCTTTACCTTAATTTCCTCTAACCTGGGGCTTCATTCAGTTTCTTAGGAGAGGTAAATAAAAATGAAGAAAGGCAACAGAAGGATGAGGAAGATGGAAATGAGAGATGATGAAAATATGGGAGAATTTCAGTGAAAAACAATGGAGAAGTCGGAAGGTAAATGAAGAGCATGGAAAGTAAGAAAAGTTGAAGACAGTCAAGTGAAGGAGGAGAAAGGAAAACGAATTTAGGGAAGGCAAATGAGGAAGAAAGAGAGAAAATTACGAAAAAATAAGAGCGAGTATGAGAAAAGGAAATGAGAGAGATTGAACGAAATTAATGAAGAAAGGAAATGAGAGAGATTGGATGGAAATAATGAAGAAAGAAAATGAGGGAGATTGGGCGAAAATAAAGAAGAAAGGAAATGAAATATACAGAAGGTAAATGGAAGAGAAGGAGAGGAAATAAAATAAAGTTGAAGTATAGAGAAGGAAAATGAGAAAGAAATGGAGTAAATTAAGGAAAAAGAGTGAAGTATAGGAAAATCAAACGAGAGAGGAGAAAAAAATTAAGAAAAGAAAAATGAAGTGTAAGAAAAGAAACGGAGAGGGAAGGAGAGAAAATTAAGTAAAAATTAGTGAAGTATGGGAAAATGAAATGAGAGGGAAGGAGCAAAAGTAAAGAAGAAAGAAAATGAAGTATAGGGAAGGCAAATGATGGAGTAGGGAAAATAAGTAGAAAACAAAATGAAGAACATGGAAAGCAAAAGAGATAGACGGCGAGAAAAAAGGAAAATGAAGCAAAGGAAAGGCAAATGAGAGAGAAGGATATTAAACGAAAAGGAAAATAAATGAAGAGCAGGGAAGGCAAATGAGAGAGGAGGATAGAGCATAGAAATGGAACAAGAAGTGTAGGGAAGGCAAATGAAAGAGGAAAAAAAAGCAGCGTGAAATACAGGGAAAGTAAATACGGGAGAAAAGAAAGAATTAAAAGAAAATGAAGCATAGGGAAAGCAAGAGAGGGAAGAAGAGAAAATAAAGGAGAAAATGAAGTGTAAGGAAGGAAAACGGAGAAGAAATAAAAGATAATGAAGAAAGAAGAAAATAAAAGCTAAGGAGGGCAAGTGAAAGAAAAAGAAATCAAAGGAAAGGAGAAGGAAGTCAAGTGAAAGAAAAAGAAATCAAAGGAAAGGAGAAGGAAGTCAAGTGAAAGAAAAAGAAATCAAAGGAAAGGAGAAGGAAGTCAAGTGAAAGAAAAAGAAATCAAAGGGAACGAGAAGGAAGTCAAGTGAAAGAAAGAAATCAAAGGAAAGGAAAAGGAAGTCAAGTGAAAGAAAAAAAAATCAAAGTGAAGGAGAAGGAAGTCAAGTGAAAGAAAAAGAAATCAAAGGAAATTAGAAGGAAGTCAACTGAAAGAAAAAGAAATCAAAGGAAAGGAGAAGGAAGTCAAGTGAAAGAAAAATAAATCAAAGGAAAGGAGAAGGAAGTCAAGTGAAAGAAAGGGAAATCAAAGGGAAGGAGAAGGAAGTCAAGTGAAAGAAAAAGAAATCAAAGGAAAGGAGAAGGAAGTCAAGTGAAAGAAAAAGAAATCAAAGGAAAGGAGGTGGAAGTCAAGTGAAAGAAAAAGAAATCAAAGGGAAGGAGAAGGAAGTCAAGTGAAAGAAAGAAATCAAAGGAAAGGAGAAGGAATTCAAGTGAAAGAAAAAGAAATCAAAGTGAAGGAGAAGGAAGTCAAGTGAAAGAAAAAGAAATCAAAGGAAAGGAGAAGAAAGTCAAGTGAAAGAAAAAGAAATCAAAGGGAAGGAGAAGGAAGTCAAGTGAAAGAAAGGGAAATCAAAGGAAAGGAGAAGGAAGTCAAGTGAAAGAAAAAGAAATCAAAGGAAAGGAGGTGAAAGTCAAGTGAAAGAAAAAGAAATCAAAGGGAAGGAGAAGGAAGTCAAGTGAAAGAAAGAAATCAAAGGAAAGGAGAAGGAAGTCAAGTGAAAGAAAAAGAAATCAAAGTGAAGGAGAAGGAAGTCAAGTGAAAGAAAAAGAAATCAAAGGAAAGGAGAAGGAAGTCAACTGAAAGAAAAAGAAATCAAAGGAAAGGAGAAGGAAGTCAAGTGAAAGAAAAAGAAATCAAAGGGAAGGAGAAGGAAGTCAAGTGAAAGAAAGGGAAATCAAAGGTAAGGAGAAGGAAGTCAAGTGAAAGAAAAAGAAATCAAAGTGAAGGAGAAGGAAGTCAGGTCAAGGAGTCAAAACGAGAAAGAAGGCAAGTGACCAGATGAAAAGTGAAAGAAATGTAAGACCAAATGACTTAAAAAAACTAATTAAATCCTATCGCACCACTTACTGCTGTTAATCAAACAGTACTAAATATTCTTCTCCCTGCCCTTCCCACGGTCAGTAGGGGACACCGATGGGCTTGGAAAGGCCGCCGTCCGACGGATGGGACGTTAAGCCGTGGCTCCATGTGCGGGAGAGCCATACCCTGTGTACGTTAAAGAACACGTTGGATGGCCTTGACGGGAGGCTACTATCTGTCTCCCAACAGCTGTTCCAGTGGGTCCCCTCCCCCAACCTTCTCTGAGCCTTCGGGGTCCATGTGACCTGGCCATTTAGCCCATGGTGTGCAAAAAAGTGCCGCTCAGAGGTAAAACAACCCAACGAGCCTGGCATGCTGCCAACTGAGCCACCCCCGCCCCACGTGTTTGGCTACTGATCAAAGGGACCTGAGTTCGAGTCCCGAGTATGGCATGAATTTCTGTCCCGCCTTCCTCGCAGATCTTTTCTACGGTGAATAAACTTACAGGCTCCTGTCAGACCTTATCAGTAAGCTGCTGCTTGAGGGAATATCTAATTTCTTATTTATCTCTCGAAATAGAGGGATCAGTGTAAAATTTTACGTTGCATCTCATCTACTCTTCTTGTGCCAACTTTGAAGATAAGGTGAAGGAATAAATGAAGGATATTTTTCCTTTTCTCGTTTCCATTAAGGCGCGGAGGTGGCTCAAAAGAAAATGGACAGAGACTAGAACAAAGAATGATAACATCTCAGAATAGACGAAACAGAAGGAGAGTTTAAATTAAAGTAGAAGTGCTTTGGAGAGAAAAAAATGCAAAGATTCATCTTCAATGGAGAAACAACTTACCTTTATCTATCATGGA